>JAPYZD010003601.1:0-18025 GCA_030522725.1 Ichneumoninae sp. B BG-2022a
AGGGCGAATTCGGACATCCAAAAATTATTGGAAAATGACGTTTTGCCCAAAAACCCCGTTTTGCCCCGTTGCCCCATTTTGCCCCGCTCTACCCTACATGTAATTCTAACACCTGCGGCGTTACCCGCGCTATGAGAGGTGCCAAGGGATCGCAACGTCAGCGCCACAAACGTGTCTGACTGTAACGTTCCTTCACTACTCGGGCCATCGCCGCGCACTGTCGCTGCCACACAGTGCTTATATCCATTATGTCGGGTATATTCATGCTGTTTCCGTTACCACCGTATATCGGATAACCTAATTTCATTCAACTCCGCGTCTAACAAGCAATTTCGAAGTATCACAATGTATTACGAGTTTCCCCCAGGCGAAGCCCGCATAGCACCGACGTCAGCCCCCCCCCCCCCCCCCCCCCCCCCCCCCCCCCCCCCCCCCCCCCCCCCCCCCCCCCCCCCCCCCCCCCACCCGGTTTAAAGTCTCGCGTGACCGAGCCTCGTCATCCCGGCATCTGCTGTGTATATAATGTACCGCGGTACCCGAGCAGTTGCATTCCAGAAGGAGCCGAGACGCGGACAAAGGGGAGGCACGAGAACGATGGAGAGCCCCCGAACTGTTGTATACGAGTGGCAAAAGGAAACGAGAGAATACGAGGGGGCGGAGAAGTGGAATTAAGAGGATTCGCGAGTACAAAGTACAAACGGGTGAAGATACTGGGTTTTCCTATTCCGCACCACGGTCGACGGTGCGGATAGAGAGCCGGAGGAAGTTCCCCGACGGGGGAAGAAGCACTTTACGGATTCTTCTTTCGGTATTGTCGGAAATCACGCGAACGATGCCCCCTCCCCCTTATCGCCCCGTTCCCCCTCGCCGTTCCTTACCCCCCACCGGTTCCGTCGCTGGGAAACGTGAATACTATTTCTTCCTCTTATTCTCGCTTTCTTTTCATTTACTTTTTTTCTTTAATTCTTTTCCCATCGTTCTCTCGTCCATTTTCAGCGTCACGTTTCACCGTCCCGTTTTACATTTGCATTTACATTTACGGCTATAGTTAGCCGAGGTGTTACCGGGCGGTTCGTCTGACGCTCGCCGGATCGTCGAATACCATCGCTTGCACATACGACGCGGACTCTCACCCTCCCCTACATGCATATGCATACGTGGATGACACGGTATGTACATGCATGCATGTAGATCATATAAACCGTACCCGCATATAGGACGACTCACACGGGAAGAAGGGGAGACGAGCCCGGTGTCGGGCCCCGCTTTTCATCCCGGGTCACGGCAGGCGCAAAGCGTATTTCTGCACCACCGACCCCCCCACCCCTGCCCGAATCCCCTCCCTTCACGGCAAAGTTATGACAGTCCCGACAGTTGGACAAGTGCAGCGGGGCGAGTTTCTACCTCGCTCTCTTCTCGTCGTCCTTAACGTATGATTTAACGATCCCGCGAACCTCCCGTGTGTAACGCTCGCTTCACCCCTTTACCACCCCCCTCCGCCCCCCCATCATCCTCCGAACGCCCGCGCTTATGGATAGACGCGGGAAAGTACCGACGTTCGAAAGACGTCCGACTCGTGATCGGAATTTCACTCCGTGCTTCTCGGGCTATAACCTCCGCACCCTCCTCCTTCCCCCGCCCTCCTCCTCCTCCTCCTCTTCCGCCTCGTCGTACACGAGCATCTTTTTTCTTGCTTCGACTTTCACCCCACTTCCTCCAGCCCTCTCGTGTTTCGCACTTCGTCTCGTCCGTGCCACTCCGCTACTTCACCCCGAAGTCAAACTTCTCGCCGGCATCCTTTGCATAGCATCCATATCACGTCGCGTACTCGTTCGCCGGTGCGACTATCCTCGAGTGAGAGAAATATTTCTCGAGTGGCAAAATTTATCACCTTCGCCATCTCCCTCTCCCTCCCCCCACTCGAACCGTTTCGCGTTTCGCCTGTGTATACAGGTTTCGCGCCCGTTTCATCACACGCACAGGTGCACGAACCCTCGCGAGCCCAGGCAACCTCCGTACGTGTCCGTAAACAGCTCCGTGCCCCGGCCCGTGCAGAACCCCCACATGCAACTCCACGGGGCACTTTATAGGCTGCACATAACTGCATCACGGCTAACGGTGTGCAGTCGCTCCGGCAACCCGGCCGACACACGATTCCTCCGACGTACCTCCCCCCCCCCGCCCGCGCGATCGCGATGTGTTTAGAGCCCGGAACGTATGCCGTGAAATTTTCCATTTTCCAATGCTCCGCTGGAGCATGCCTTGCCGCTTGCTACACGCTCCTCTCCTCTCTGTATATATTATATATATATATATATATATATGTATATGTATATCTATACATATTATATATACGTATACATACAGAGCCCGGCTGGATCGTTTCCGCCACGAGAGCAGGGAGCTCGAGGCCGAGTGCCCCGGAGCCAAAGTTTTCACCTTTGAAGTTAAACGCTCGCGAGCCTCGACCTCGTCGAGGTGCAAGAAGAAAAAAAAATGAAAATAAAAAAAGGTATAAAAAAAAATGAGCTACAGGCTTTTTTCCCCTTGACTCGCGCTCTCCGGACTATTTTAATTTTGAATATAGTGCGAAAAGTGTGCCCCGTTGTTATAGGACGGTGGGAGGGTGTTGGGTCGTGCACGAACACCCAAAAGAGCGTGCGTGTTACGTGTTACATAAACGCGGCTCGGCGAGGAGCTCCGAGCCCCGTTGACGATCCCGCAGCTGGCCTCCCCGAGAGAGGGGGCGAGATCCGGGAGGGTCGGCCCGAAAATAAAATGAAGCAGTTATGAGGCCGTAACGACGTGTCGTGCCGGCGGCACGTTGTCCCGACGTCTGCAATTTCCGAGTTGTCCGCCCGTTACACTCCGGACCACCCCTTACGCCCATACAGGGAGCACCGTCGAGGAATACTCACCAAGACACACACACTGGCGCGGCTTCGCCGCAATATACGCGGGTTCCGCCAGAAATATGTTCGTGATTAGTGGCGGTCCCTCTCAGCCTCCCATTCTCTTTTTCGCTCGTCGGTGCGGTATTACGGGGCACAATGTACGACATCACGTGCGTTATACGAGCGAGAGGCGGAAGGACCGGGCGTCGAACGTGTGTTACTGGATGGCGGTCTCGGACCCGGCGACGAAATTAAATTCACCGAGGAAACCGTCTCACCTCCTCGCCGCGGACTACGCTTCATTTTCTCGTTACTTCGGCCCACCCTGGATATAGGGGAGGCCGGGGACAAAAGTAACATGGGTCAATTGCGCAATGTGAAAAGCGGCTGCGCAAATTGACCAACATTATAAACATCACCGTATGAGGTGATGTTTATAATGTTGCTCACTTCATATCCGATGCATCCAATCATGCGCAGCGTTGCGCAGCCGCTCGTGACAATTGACCCGTGTTACTTTTGACCCTGGTCTCCCCCACCTCTCTCCCTCTTCGGGCGACTCTCCTTCGCCCTCGGTGGTGAAAAAAAATAATCGCGCGCGGAAAGACACGAGCGTGTCTCGCCCGCCGGCGTATATAATTTTTCGTCCGACTCAAAGAAATTCTAATTTAATATTCAGGAGGGAGCGTCACCGGAGGATATTACTTTCGGAGAGGTCGCCCGGCCAAAGGATCACCCTCTCGGAGCCCACTTGATTAAGGGGTGCCGAAGAGCCTCGAGTGTACCGCGCACTGTGTCTGCGGTGCGTGCGGCGAGGGGGGAGAGTTTTGCAGGAGGGAAAGCTCCGGGGTTAGCTGTACCTGGTTAGGGGGTCGCTGCTCTTCTCCTCGCCGGAGGATTTTCCCGCATTCGGATGTAAAGTGGTGTAGCCATACGCCGGTATGCGGAGAACCCGAGGGGGTCGAAGGGTTCGCCCGGTCGGGTCGCGCGGGGGAGAGGGAGGGCTTGCCCCGGGGCTTTAAATGGTAAATACCTGCGGCGAACTCGCGGTAATGCTCGACGCTTAATGGATTGAAAGGAATAAACGGTGCACGCGGGGTCTTATTTGGTTACAAATTGGCTGGTTGGCGCCCGAACCGCCCTCTCTTCTAACCGACCCGCTACAAAGACGCTTCCTCGTCTCTTACGCGATCGTCTCCCTCTTCTCCGTCGCTGCAGGAACAAAAGCTTGCCTCTCGCGGCAACGGTCCGCCGATGAAGCGAACCCTCTGACTCACAGACACCGGGAACGCCGTAATGGAGGATAAGGCCAACGGGATCACGCTACAACGTACTCTTCTCCGTTCCGTGTTTCTGCGTATCTACGTACGATAGTGTACTGCTCGCGATATAGGGGAGACCGGGGCAAAACGGACACCTCGACTAAAAAACCGGTTGCCCACAGAAAAAAAAAAATTGACGGCCACCGTTTATTTGGTTTAAGTAAAATATTTATTTGATTAAAATGGATATTTATTTAAATGAATAAATGTTTATTTAAATGAATAAATATTTATTCAAGTCAAATAAATATTTTACTTAATTCAAATAAACGGCGGCCGTCAATTTTTTTTTTTCTGGGTGTGGGGGCACAACCGGCACCATCGTAACTTTCTTATAAACAACAGAGGGTAAAAGTGGGGAATATGGCCCGGTTCATATATCATTGATTAACATGTTAACCCAGGTGGGCCATATTCACCACTTTTACCCTATTTCAGTTTTTTGTCCTTACATAAGAAAAGGGCGGAAAATAAGTCAAATTCTTCACGAAAAAAAGATATATATATATATACTAGATATATAATAATACAATGTTATATAAATCTATATTCTATACAATATAGATTTTATATAATAAAAAATTTATATGATATATTATATATATAAATAGTTGAAATGCTGGAGAACGGGCACCACTACTAAAAATCATAATTTTGCCTTAATTTATTGTTTATGATATGCCGACGACTTTTTTTTTTTATCAATAATACAAGAAATCGGAAAAATAAACGAGAATTGCAAATTTTTTTAATTGTTACTTTTTTTGTGTAAGGAGCGTCAGAAAACTGAAACAAGTCTTTTATAAGAAAGCTAAGACGGTGTCCGTTTTGTCCCAATACCCGTTTTTAGTCGAGGTGCCCGTTTTGCCCCGGTCTCCCCCATACACACATAACGTACATAATACTCGGGGTCCGCTGGAGCGAGAGGGGTGGGGGGTTGTCCCGCTCGCTACACCCTCGAGATATTATTCGGTCTCGGTGAGTTCCTCCACCTTCTTCGCTTCGAAAAGCCCATCTCAGCGTTCCATACTCTCCGAAGCTTCCCACGATTTCCCGAGCCACGCTCTCGCATTCTCTCTTGTGCACCGTAGACACGGAGTCACACACAGACCGGAACGCATACACTTCGGCCATCCGCGTTGACAACGTAATCCGATTCGCGGTAGATTCGACAACGTGACGCCACGTTTCCTCTCGCAGCGCCATCCGCCCGGCACATCGAGTTACACGGGGGATTTCGAATCAGTTTTTTTTTATCATTTTTATTTTTTTTTAGTTTTTCGCGATACTGTTGCGTATCGAGGATCGTCGAACGAGGTTCGATTTCGCCGGGTTTCCACGTATGGGATATCGTCTGCGCGACGTATATATCAATAGATTCGATTATGTGAGTTCGATATATCTCGTCGCGCCTCGCGCCGTTTATTATCTCGGGTGAATGAGGGACGTTCCGCGGGGAGGTTCCGCCTCGTTCGATATAATCCACGGCGATTGAATGGCAGACGTTGGTTATGAAAGAGGATACGGGCTTGGTACATGTGCAACGTAAAGGCCCAAGGAAAAGCAATCTTTTTCGCTCGAGGGTTGACCGATCCACTTCGTCCCATTACCCGAGCGATTCGTCCTTTTCTTACCTGACGGATAGACGCGTCGACGGGACAATACGTCCGATATTCTTGAAATCGAATGAAAAGGTGAAAAAAAATGCGGCTATGTCGACGAGGGATAAAGAACCTGCGATCCGCGGAGGCTTGAATAGCCTACCGAGATTTCAAAAACCGGCGAACTATACGCTCGCCGGTCGTAATGAATATGCGAGATTAATGGTCATATACATAGGTATATAAATGGTATATAATATAATACGATATATACAGATATAGTGGGTGTGCGACCGGTTTGGCTACGTTCTCCCGATACTGGCACGGAACGTACGGAAGTCTCTAATAGAGCCCATTCAACGACCATCAGACTGCTTCTCGCTCCCGGCAACGGGTGAGGCCAAGACTTCATCAACTTGCTACCAACTTGTATTAACAGGTGAAAAGCCCGCTCGGGGGGGAAACTATTTCCTCGATTCGCCAAGCTCGATATTCACGGTGATTTAATTTAATTTCAATTTTTTTTTTCGCCCACTCTTTTTCTCTTCCAATTAAATTGCTCCGTGGGAACTTTGCGAGACTCACCGATATCGTAATGTTTCTGTAAGTGACGATGAGGAGCGGATGAAGTCCCTCGAGCTTGCAGTCCCTCTGAGGAGTCGAAACCTTGTCTGCAATTAGAAAAAGAGAATCACCTGTTATAATAATAAAAATACAAAAAGTAAGAAATCCGACAAGTTTGCAATCGAGGTAAATTAAAATAAAATTTAAAAAATCGACCGGACGGATGACGCGGAAGCACGAGTCAAGCGGAAAATAGCATCGGGAGCCGAATGATCGATACCAGCTCCGGAGTGTCTCGCGAAAGATTGCCTATAAATGGAGGTATGGACACACTGAAAAAACAAATATCATTGATTCAAGAACAGTGACACTTGCGGTCTGACGTGGACATACGCTGTTATTTCAAGTCTATTCTGCTTGACATAACGACGCATTATAATGACACTATTATATAGGGTAAAAGTTGGGAATATGGCTCGGTCCATATACACTGAGAAAAAGGATACTATTTCCTACTGTAACCAATAGTTTCCAGGGGGAACGTTTATATAGATAGTTTCTGTTGGTATATATTCGATTGGTTAAATTATAATTATGGTTGCAACCATAATTTTTTGTCATTGTCGTAACTATAGAATGTAGACGTTCCCCTTGGGAACTATTTTTTATGGTATAAAGTCAGTATTGTTGCTTTAACTATGTAATTTTTTCGAGGTGGGCCATATTCACCACTTTTACCCTATCTTCTCATAAATTTCATAGACATTGGTTCATTTTGATATATTATAGTTAGAATAAAAATAATAATTACACTGACTACATATGCCATAACATAACTCTGAGAAAAAATGTCATAGTAAAAGCAACAATACTGACTTTTTACTATAAAAAATAGTTCCTATGGGGAACGTCTATATTTTATAGTTACGACTATGACAAAAAATCATCGTTGCAACTACAATTATGATTTGACCAATTCAATATACACTATCAGAAACTATCTATGTAGACGGAACTATTCGATGTAGTGAGAAATACTGTCCTTTTTCTCAGTGAAGTGTCACTGTTCTTGAATCAATGATATTTTTATTTCAGTGCACATCTCAGCGGAGATCAGCCGAGCGGGTCGAAGGTGTGGACCAAACGGCTCGCAGATATGCATCTTTGTGTGTTATCGTCAAGAGGCATCTAGAACGCGTACGCATAATATAGCGCCTCCCTATATCATCCCTAATTACGGGTAGTCACGTTGTCCCTCTTAATTACGGGGACAGATTAGCGGGTGGCTGTCTGTGCCGGAAGGCCGGAGGGGATTCCTAGTCGGTGTTGCGTGCATCGCTCGGATGCTACGGCAAACTTTGGGCGCTCGTCTCCTCATCGACGCCCGCGACAACGCGACAGACGAGAGACTTCGCCCCGTCGTCCGTTATAATCGAGAGACTCCGGTTCCAGTTCCAGTTCCTCTGCGCGAACGACAATCAATCCGTCCGTGACCGACGTGCGGTTGTTTCCACGCTCGGATCTCCGTGTTGCTATCCTCGAAATATTCACTGTTCTCGCGAGCGGATACGAAACTCGCGGCAGCGACTATAACACCGAATATCCGGGTCAACCGTCGCAAGGTAATTAAATTGTCGATGTCGCGGCATCGCCGCGCCAGGGAAATCCTCGCACTCGATTTCCTGTCGTTTTCCCCATTTGCCCGCTTCGACCCTCCGGTTCTCCCGGTGACGCGCACACAGCCGGGCACCGTCGCTCTTTCACCGTACAATTTTTCACCGTGGCCCGACATTG
Organism: Ichneumoninae sp. B BG-2022a; assembly: GCA_030522725.1. Classification (NCBI taxonomy): domain Eukaryota; kingdom Metazoa; phylum Arthropoda; class Insecta; order Hymenoptera; family Ichneumonidae; species Ichneumoninae sp. B BG-2022a. The sequence goes on from JAPYZD010003601.1 coordinate 8,176, forward strand.
ATGACTCTCGAAAACATCCTCCGGGCCTGCCACTCCGGAGAATCGTGGATTTTCAATTTCACCGACATATTCGAACATCCGCCCCGTGAATCGCGATCGGGCACTCGTTTATTCAACTTCGAACGGCTCGAGGAGACTGCGTTCGTTCCGCGCTTGTCGAATTTAGTGATGAATTTTTTACAACTGTTTTTACTGTTTTATGGGTTGATCGGGTGCAGTGGGCGGTTGGGATGAAGGCCGCGAATATGGATCGGTAGGCGTATCATTTATTTACGTCTTAATCGAATGCCCCAAAATAAAGAGCATGGCCCTTACGTATGAAGCTTAAAATCGAGGAACGAAATATGGATTATTAACAATCAAAAATAAAAACTGATCAAACATGTACACTCTCGAACATTGCCACTCACCGGTTTTTATATTTTTAACACTGGGTCTTTTACGGAACAGACGGGTTTTCAAAGATTTCTAGACTTTCAAAAAATCTGAAAAAATTATAAGTGACTTCTGGAAGTGTCTACTGCATCGCCCAGAAGTTTCCAACGTCAAAAGTTTAAAACCGTTGATAATAGAAATGGAAGAATAGTCGAAATAGCGGAAAAAACGGAGAGTTTCAAATTTCGACTGTTCCTTCAAAGACCCAGTATTGATAAATCCATTGCTATTAATATCGCCCTAGATTCAGAACATATCCCGTAATACAGATCACTATCCACCACAGAAAATTTATGGCTAAAACTTTCCAGAAGCGTTTAAAAACATGTACCGCCCATTTGACCAGCGTGGCGCGTTTTAACATTCTCAACGAAGTTGCTGCTCTTGTCCGTCAAGAAAGAATAAAAAAACACCTTCCACGCTTAATCCCTTGCAAGTTTCTTCACCGGAAGAGGCGCCGCGAGCGGCTAACTAATTATAAAGTACATTATGATAAAAAAAGAAGTTCCGAACGACATGAAAATAAATTGTTGGCGTGACCCACATTACGTTATTCGTGTCCGCATCGATAATGCAACAGCATTCATCCCGAAATTCAAGAGCGTTCACGCGCGCCATTTGTCAGGCATTATCATCGGGTGCGGTGTGCCGCAGGTACCCTCTAATAACGCAAATGACATCAGGTTTATTCTCTCTGTGAGCCGGCAGGCGGTAGATCAACGGGGTAGATTCGGTGCGTGAGCTCTGGTGAACCAGTCCAGAGAGCTATACGCAGCATCCGTTCCGCCGGCGAATCGGCCGCTGGGCTTTTGGACTCGAGAGCACAATGCCGAGCCGGGCTCTGGTAGCTCCGGGGTGAAAATGTATGACACTCCATCCGAAATTCACGTGACCGATGCCCTCCGAATTCCCCGAGCTTCTGCCGAACCCCTTTTGCCCCGCGGAAAAAACTCCCCCCTCATCCTCGTCAATACGCACCGCACTCACGTAATTTCTGCCCGACGGCCCGATCGGCCGGCGAACGAAATGCTCCGCGGTCAGAAATTTCCAAAGAATCAGTGGCCCGTTAAATTGCAAGAGAAGGGTGCGCGAGCCGATTGCGTGACCTGGAATTTCGTAGCGCGTGACCTATGACGCGTTCCTGCATCGCCCGAAAATTCCGACCGGAACGACGAGATGGGCCGATAGGAGAGCGAACTCGGGTTGGCGAAGTAACGAAATGAGCTCAAACCAGGCAGGGTCAGAAGCGGTAAAGGGTGAGGCGTGGTCGTGCATCTATACATGTGTGTGTGTGTATTGGTGATATACACGTTGTTTGCCACGACCGTGGTGAAAAACAATAGGGTGGAGAAGGTGTTCGTATGTAATATCGGTCAAACCCGTGAGGGCGCTCACGGCTCAGGGTCTTCGTTATAAGTTATAATGGTCGGTGGGGTCGACCGAGAGAGGAGCAGATGGAGTAAACTTTAAATCCAATTTCGCTACACCGCACCAGGGTAAACTCCTTCCACGTGCCGTTGCACGTACAAACCCGACTGGCAACTAAGTGCAACGCAAGACTGGATACAGTCTTGCCTTTCGTATATTAAATAGGGCAAGAGCAGGGAATATGGACCGTCCCGAGTGGCCCGCGAATCTATGCTATATAGACCGGTCCATATTCACCACTTTTACCATATTGTAAATATTCAGAAAATGTATTTTTTAATTTTTTGATCGCGTGTGACGATGTACCGCGCTGTCTGTTGCCTCGCCAAAGCGCTTCGTATATTAAATATGTTAAGATTAAATATTCCAAATATACTACGAAATAATTTGTTAGTTTTATAATTTTTCTTTTACCAGTTCGACGAAGTCCAGCTCTGTCGCCAACGCACTTCGTATCTTAAAAGGCTCGACGAAACATCTAGAAACATGTCTCACATATACGGATCGTCGACAGCAATTTTTGAGATTTTTCATAAGTAATTTTTATTTCTCTCCAAGTGTTCCGTATACATATGACTATATATAGATAGATAGATATATGTAAAATTACGTTTCAAAGGGTTTAATAATGTTCGCCGCTTGCTTCTATGATTAATGCCGTTGATATTTCATCCTTTGCACGGATGTATCCGCAAATGAAAACCCCCGGCGTTGATTAATCAACGTTCACCCAGAGCCGTTGGAAATCAGCATCCGGTGATATTAATTAGCGCAGCGGGGTGAGGAAGCTTTTCTCTTCATGGACATTCGTTAAAGTTCGCACACCAGTTGCTCCGCAGTATATGGACCGGGTGCGGCATAAGCGGTACAATTTTATTATGCGAGAGTGAATTGAAAAGTTGTCATGCGCCTGGCGTAGGCAACGGGGCTCCCGTTCGGCTCCTTAAAATCGTCGACCTGGAAAATGCGTAATTCACGCGAACGGTCCATTAAGCCACACACAGTCTGCGAGCGAGCGAAGCCAGCGCCGGGAAGCCAGGCAGAGCCAGGCGAGGCGCGGAAAGAGGGTTTTGTTGTAGCAGGGAAGAAGCGCGTACAGGATTTTCGCAAGAGGGGCTTTCCGCGAGGGCGAACCCGCGCTATTGGAAAATCTCTACCGTACACAGGGAGACGATGTTGCGCACGTCGTGCGGTCTCCCGAACCAAACCGGAAAATCCTCCCGGACCGTGGAGGAAGCCGCATGGAAAATTTGTTATTTTAATCTGGTCGGAAGCGCGTTACCGGGTGGGGGGACGAGATGTAAAGCTGTACCGCTTGTCTTCTCGATAGGCGGGGTAGGGCACGGTGCGGGGCAAAACAGGCCATTACGCCCACGAGGTGTTCGAATTATCTCCACCAAACTTTTTCCCCCGCTAGTCGGAAACGTCGAGGTTCCAATGAGTTTCGGTGTTCCGTTTCGCCCCGCTGTCCCGCGCGATGTAAATTTCCTGTTTATCGCGCGGACTTTCGATCGGGGCTTCGCGCTGAGAGAACGGAACGCCAAAGTGGAGCGTGTATGGGAGGAAGTGACAAGACACTCTATCGTAAAATGAAATTGACCTTTTCCGCTGACACGCAAACGCGCCGGAAAAGCGTCCCGGATAGATCCAATGACTGCGATACCGATCTCTTATTCCTTTCTCTACGATATTTCGTCGTTTCTTTTTTCCCTCTTCGCGTTTTCTTCTTTTTTCATTCGACTGCCTCTCGCCCACAGTTGTCTTTCCATTTGCTCCATAGACGCCCTCCCCGACTCCCCCTCGTCCTATCCTTTATCGAGATATCTCGCTGCGCTTCCGCGTTTCTGGGCGAACGTGTTCCCCCCACTTCCCTCTGTCCCTCGCCCGCGGATTAACCCCGCGCGAGGAACGGAGACGGCGAGTATCGAACCGGAACGTCTTGAATTTAAAATCGGATCCCCGGCGACACTACTCGAGTTTCTCACCCGAGATCCCTTCGACGTCTGCGAGGGAATTCTCGAGTTTTATAGGGAGCCATCCGAGACTCGAATATCCGGCCTTCCCGCAGCGATACAATAAACCCACCCGTATCTCCGTCTCCGCGAATTCCGTCGTATACTAATTGATCCCATCGTCGATCATCCCTGCGACTCTTTTATCGTCGCTCACCCAAAAGCGATCTCGTTCGAATCTCGTTCTCGAAATTCCACCGCAAAGCCTCCTGCGCTTTATCGTTCCGCCGAACAAACATCGCCGGCAATCTCGGGCGCAAACCTCGAAGCTCCTGTTTTCATTCAACGAAAAGCGCCCCTTGGGCCATATTCGCTTGATCCTCCTGCATCGTGCATCACGTCGGCCGCGCATGGGTACCACGAGTGAGAATATTCCTGCGGTTCGGTGAGGTCAATCCTCTTGTAGAATCGGGTGAATCGGCTGGGAGCGATTCAAGGATTGTTATATGTACGAACCGCGCCGGATTTTAGGGTTCGCGCGCACGAGGGAGAGGCGAATTGTTGGGGCTGGCTGGTCAGTGTTTGTTTGCAATCTGACTGGCCGCCACTCGACTCGCATCCGGCCGAACCTCTTTCCCTCCCGAGCAGTCTATGACCGTGCTAGTGGCTGTTCCTCCGCAAAGCGGACTCTATCGCCACCGCCAAGTGCACCTACAACGCGTTTAAACGCACACGGTCCCGGCCTGTTGGAGCTATCCGGCGAACCGCATCGCGGCCGTACGGGGAATACCCTCTCGATGAAATTTGCGGTTTTACGCGTTGCGTATAAATAGTTTTCGGTGCCGGGCTGAAATGGGAGAACCCGCGAGAATCGGCGCGAGAGTTCGCATCGTCCGCGCGCAACCAGCATCCGATATATATAGGGTAGAGCGGGGCAAAATGGGGCAACGGGGCAAAACGTCATTTTCCAATAATTTTTGGATGCCGAATTCGCCCTATCGGATACATCAGGCTTTTCTGCCCAGTTTTGAGTTTTGCCAACTTGTCCGATCCAAAAATGCTGGAAAAATTTAGTTTTGCCCAAAAACCCCGTTTTGCCCCATTTTGTCCCGCTCTCCCCTATATATACAATATTTATATACAGCAGGACCCCGCTTTTCCGACCTTCGATTATCCGAGCCTCCGCGTTATCCGAGGTACCCAACTCATCCGAGTCCTCCTTTTATTCAGTATACACTGAATAAAAAATGTGCTTGCGGGCTGCCGAAGAAAAAAATGTTTGTTTCAATTCTACAATCAAATCTTACAATTCCATATGATATTGAAACAACGACAGCAACACTCTCAAGGTGACATGTTATCGTTTCAATTCGGAATGAAATTGTACGAATTCAGAGTAGAATTGGAACAACGTTTTTACTTCATTGGCAGCCCGCAAGCAAATTTTACGTGATTCAATGATATTTTTTTTCTGTGTACCGGCTTGAACTTGTACAAGTTTGCTCCGTCTTTATATTGCCAGCTGTAGATACATCGGTTCCGATTCTAGAGTCAATGGTAGAACATCGCGATCTCTCAAAAAAGGAAAAAAGTCGTAAATTGTAAGTGGTGTGTTATTTTTTAAACATATAATAGTAGTACAAGTTTGCATTGAGTATGTTATCCGTGTTATCCGAGTTTTCGCTTATCCGACCTACGCTCTCCCCGCATTACCTCGGATAAACGGGGTTCTTCTGTATATGGCTTTATATATGGCTGGTGGGAGTTTTCCGGAGTGGCGACCATCAAGAGGAGCATTGGCGGGTTTAACAGCTCGTTAGACAATGTATCGGCGTTGATGCGGTCGGATCAACGTCAAGTACATTTATCTTGTTCAGTTACGGAGGACACTCTACCGGAATGTCCTCGCTGGATGGCTCGCCATCGAGCCGCAAATTCGGTCGACCGCGGTATCGCCGGAAACCCGCTTTCGTCGCGGAGAACGAACGGCTCTGCGAGCCTCCCGGGTCGCCGAACCCTCCGCCGATCCAGTCGTACATTTTCGTTCGAGGAGACAGTTGCCATTTCGCGGAATGGACCTTTATAGTCGCGAGCTCCATGCGCCGACGGGCCAGCCGGAATTCCACGCCCGCGGTACCGCACGGATCGTTCGACCGCGGGATTTTACTAGCCCCTCCGGTGTACGCGAGAACCGCGGCCCTCGCCGATCCACTCCTCGCGGCTGACCACGGGCGTGCCGTTACTACTGAAACGCGCATTACTACTGAAACGCGGACCTTCGACGCCGCGAGAACCTTCCGTTAAATATTATTCCTGTCCGTGACTGCACTTTGGCAAAATGATTAATTCTAAGATTTTATGTTGGTTGTGTTTTTTAAAATTAATTTGGCATATTGATTCTTCGATCGTTTCGGCATGAGAATATTGAATTCTCGTTTGGGAAGTCGTTAATATTTGGGAGGTTGACGAAAAGGGGTCTTTTTTAAATATTTAGTTTATGCCGATTCAATGATGATAGATAATTTGGGCGAGTAGCAGTGCAGCAACGAAACTTTTTCGAACTATGATTTCATCGCCCAATTTGTATACTTCGATAGTAATACCATTTTTTTAATTAAATTTTGTAACAATTCAATGAAAAATAAACGAAATGTGCATCTGGCATGGAAGGGTTTGCACGTTTCAGAAACATTTCCCGTCCGCAAGAGCCCTCAATTTTTCGTTTTTATTAATTCGCCATTTTTCATAAACGAATCGCAAGTTCGATAAAAAAAAATGTAAAATATAAAAGCATGGCCGTTCATGGTCAATAAATATTCATTAAATGTACACATTTTTTCCCCCGTGTGCTTCAAGTGTCAATTTTCCAGCGTCTACCGGACAAATTTAAAAAGCATATATCAACGATCCTTGAGCTCGATTACAAATTCGTGCGGTCGTAGTTGGCGCTGGGTAGGCGGTGCGGGAGCGCGGAGTAGAGGCGGAGCGTATGAAGATTGATGGGAAAACACGCGAGGCTTTTAAGCTCGTTTCCCGATGTATTTATGGAGAGTAGCCAGAGAGAGACGGACCGAGAGAGCGTGGGAAGGGTGCGAGGGTGTTCGGCTCTTGATTCATGAGTCCCGCGAATATATTTGTGTGAATTGACGCCCGACGCGTGTTACCGGGTAATACGTTGATGTTCCAGATCGCGTGAGAGGCCCCTCCGGTGTATCCCGTTCGGCAGCGAATTCAAACGGTCCGGTCTATCGTCGGTTAGCGGCAATCAGCGATTCCCCCGGATTAAACATACGAAGGACGGTCGCACCGTCCCGACTGTATAATAATCGACCGAGGACGAAAACGCGAACGGGACACGGGGACGACGGACGTCCCGGGATTACGGCCCGCGTCACCGACGAGGGAACAAACTAGCGTCGAACGGATAATCCCGGCTAGCTCTCTGTCAATTCGTCAGCCCGTTCTCGATTAAACTGGAACAATGCCTCGAACAATTTCCTATTATTATAGAAAATCGATAACTTCTGTTATCGACGCTTTATACCACTGTCTCCCCCCCGTCCGCCCATCCTGACTACCGCCCCCCCCCCCCCCCCCCCCCCGCGCGACGTGATTATTATTGCACGTGTTCCGTGTCTGATCCATCTCCGGGGGGGCCGCGCACTCGTTGAGGATTCTCGAATAACAATATATCCGCTCTCCGGTCGTTCAAACGGATAATCTCTCTGTTCGATTGAAAAGCCCTCAGCCCTACGGGAGGTCGTCGGGTCCGTTCAAAGGGAATGCCGAGACGGATGCTGCGGTCCGGAGCGAAACGCGGATCGCCGGGGGAGCGAGGCGGAGGGACCGGCTCGACGGATAAAGATAAACCCGGCTCGCTGTCGAATAAGTTCCTTCGAAGGTCTGAGTAACGCGGCTCACCTTGCTTCGCATGACACAGGCCGGTGATGGTCAGCCGTAGGAAAAACACAAACCATACGGCATTCGGCATCGTCGAACGTTCGCCTCTCTTATCCCACTGTGCACTCCGACAAAAAACAAAAAACCACCCGACTCGAAAGCGCGTTGGTGCGAGGGACGACTTGCGGCGTTAAGCGATGAGCTCGCTGTGTCTCACGCGTAACATCGTTGCCCTCGTCGTGACAGTCTCCGATCAAGCTATCTATACCGTGTGCGCTTGTTGCGTGTGTTTACTCGCGTCGATTGTCGGCGAGGTCTACGGGAGAAGAAAAAAATTATTCGCTTTTTTTTAAACCGATTCCTCGGTGTCTACATGGTTTTCCGTTCCGAGCCGGTTGCTTCCGGTGAGCTTCCGGTACGAGAGTCTCTCCCGTGTCCGACCTCGTGTACGGCCGTTGCAAAACTGAAGCGAGTTCCTCTCTCCTTGCGGGACGCACGCGAGACGAGAATCGCCGGAATCGCGGGGGTGGTTTTTCTCCGTGCCGGGGGGAGCCGCGGCGAGAGAGAAGCGCCGAGGCGAGCGCCGTGTTTCCATCAGCGGCGTAGCAGCTCTCTCACCCTCGGGGTGTACCACCCCTTCGGTACGAGCCGGGGCGCAAGCGCCGCTCGGGATATACCCCACCGTTATACATACACGTCAACCATCCTCCGACGGTGCACACAGTGTCCGCGGATCGTGTCTGCTTTCCGCGCCCTTCCGCCCCCCATCCGCCCCCCTCGAGCATCGTCCTGACCAGAATGCACTCGTTAAATTAGTCCATAATTCGCTGGATTATCGTCGAAGGCGCGAAATAATTTCAGGCAACCCAGACGGGAGAGCGAGAGGGCGGCCGAAGACAGCGGCGAGAGGAACGAAGAAGAGGTGAGGCGACAGTGCGCCGGGGTGCAAAACGAGAAAGAGCAATCTCTCCAGAGGGGGGCGGGCTTATTCTCTGGAATGGAGTGAGAGTGGTGTCCGCGCGCCATTTGGTCCTAATTATCTTACTCTCTCTGTTCTCCTCCCTCGCTACCGACCCCACCTCTTTCGGTCCTCCACGCTCCGGAGAGTGAAATAACTTTGGCGTCGCGACGCCGGAAATGCCTCTGCTGCTTTCCGCTGAAACTGCATACGCTCGCGGGACCGCTAGCCAGGGACGCGGCACCGGTCCCAGTAGTAAAATTGCTGGGAAGCACGGTGGGAATTGGGAGAGATACCGCTCCGTGTGGGGACCTCGTCGGTGCGGTCCGCGGACGGCCAACGTACGCGGGCCGGAGGTGTTGGCTCGGACCGGAAGTTGAGCCGGCGAACGGGTGTTAAGAAGATTAGGTAAAGCAGATGGAAACTAAAACTCCGATAACAGCGAGCGTGTGGCGATAGCCGAATGGGAACCCTGCGGAGGAGGATGAGGCGGTTTCGAATCCCCGTCGCGTTACGAGCTTGGTTTTTCCATTTTGTTACGTTTTTTTTTCCTTTGTTTTCTAACCATCGCGACTCTTCCAACACGCTGGTCGGATCCGAACCGCTGTCGCTTGTCCGCGAGGCAGCGTCAACGGCAATGCACGCGATGCATAAACGAACCTTTATCGCAGTTCATTGGACCGAGAGATGAAAAATCTCTGTCGCTCCACCAGAAACCTCTGGCTCGGTGACGTTTTTTCATATTTCAACTGGTTTAATCATTACGCATGCTCCATTCTTTATTCTACGGGAAGAAAACTGGATGATTAATGTCTCGAGGAGGTACGTCGATTACGAGTGAACGCTGCACCATCCACCCCCCCCCCCCCCCCCCCCCCCCCCCCCCCCCCCCCCCCCCCCCCCCCCCCCCCCCCCCCCCCCCCCCCCCCACACAACCACACGTCGACTTTTATCCCTGAAACTCTTTCAACTCGAAAGCCTCCGACGGTTTCCCTCGCTCGCTCGCTCCCTCCTCGCCCGCAAAGCTCTCTCCTGCTACCCCCTCGAGAGTCACTGCTCCCGAGCCATTACTTATTCCCGACTCGTTTCATTCGACCGCACTGAGAATAAGACTCGAGATATAGACGACAACAACAATAACGCTGCCGCCCTCCCCCCCCCCCCCCCCCCCCCCCCC
>JAPYZD010003602.1:0-12702 GCA_030522725.1 Ichneumoninae sp. B BG-2022a
GGAACGATGAAAGTTAAGCGAATCGTTTGAAGCGGTAATTCGAGGACGAGAGTGAGTGAGGAATCTCGCGACAAAGTGAGTATCCGACGATGCAATTCCGATCGGCGGATAGTCGAGTGGAGGGATCGTCGAGTTATTTGTATCGTTTGCTCTCCGAGAGTTTCTTTTTGACTCGCCGCGCTGTAATACTTGCAGATTTCGGAGTAAGGGTGACATTCGCACGAGACACAGGCATTCGATTCGGGAATTAAAAAAAATCAACTGTTAAAAGTATAATAGCAACCTCCACCTCAGCCATCACCATGTTAAGCTGTATCGAGAGAATTCAACCTCGCGCAGAGTGCACATACCATTTTAAGGCTTGGTTTGTGAAACAAGAGGAAAATCACGTGGCTCAATAATTTTCGATTCTATTCGTGGAAATGCAATGGACGGGCAGATGTCTCGGAGGATGTCATCTCGATATCAGCTTCGATATATTATTTCCCACAAAGATATTCCTCCCACCTCTCGTACCCTCTAGTTGTACCAAATAACGAAGCGTTGCAAATAAAAGAGAGAAGAGAAAAAAAATAAAACTGCCGAATGTGTTCGAGTCTGCGCGATTGGCACGAGACTCCAAGACTTTCGGCCTTTTTGCGAATTTCTCGCTCACTCGCCTGTAAGCGACGTGGAAAGATAATGAGATCAAATATCAAGATGCGGAAAGTAAATATTTCTGTGCAATAGCACAGGTAGCTGTAATTTTTTTTTTGTAAGGATCGCGTATGTAGAAAGGATTTTTGAAAAATGTGCCGGAGACAAGCAACAAAATCGATGAGGAATATAATCGAGTGAGCGAGAGAGCGAGAGTGGGGGGAATAGCGAAGCGGCGTGGCTGACCTGTGGAGGCTGCTGCTGCAAGAAGTCGTTTCCAATGTGCAGGATGTGAGGGTGGTCCGTGAGGAGGTGGTGGCCAGTACTCACCGGCCGCCGCGGCCGCCTTGCCCGCGTCCAGCGCTCCGTACGGTGGAATCCCCATGTGGGCAGGCGGCGGTTGTGTCATGTGATCACCGTTCGGACAGAAGAATGGTAGACCGCTTGGATGCGTACCCGCGAGTCCCATTTTGCTTGCCTGTAAACAAAAAAATAAAAAAATTGACATCAATAAAGGTTCCAACGTGATAGTATGGAGAGAATTTTGGAACATTAAATTGGGGCCTTATCAGGGCCCGATTTAAATTCAAGACCTTCTTAGGGCCTTCTTAGAGCCAGATGTATTCATGATTCATGATTTGAATCCTCCATTCAAATCATGGAAGTAAGTAAGTCTACGAGGATAATTAATACTAACAATAAGTTATCCGTGCTATCTAAAAAAAAGAGTCAAGGAAGGTAAATAGAAAAAATGTATGGACCTTCGAGTGTCGTAAGATCGCGAAAGGCCCATGGGACCTCACCGGGCGACCCTACCTACTCGAGGAGTTCTCTCGAGTATCGTTCGGTACTTTTCCATCCAATTCGTATCTTCCGTTCTCCTTCGCCGTTTCCACCAATTCCAGGCGTTTCGAGTGTGCTCGGCGAGGGAGCGCGAAAACCGTTCGTTTCTCCGAAGGGCGACCCTCGCCCTTCTTATTCAAATTATACCGTTCAAATTAGCTCAATGATATTTGTCGCGGAGCCTGAGCGGTGAGAGCGCTCGGCGAGTGTATACAGAAATAAAACAGGAAGAGTGGGCGCATCGGGGAACACGCTCCCTCCAGGAGGATCGATAGAGGTAAATTTTATGCCCCGGCGGTCCTCCCCGCGGCATAAAATTGACGCCAATGTGCGGCGAGTAATGAAATTGTTTCGGTATTTTTTAAACGCATCGGCGGACGACGGTTCGCGCTTCGAAAGAAAAGAAGCCCTGCTTACCATCATGGCGGCCGTTTCGCGCATGGACCTAACGGCGAGCAAGAGGCCCGGGTCCAGAGGTTCCCTTTCCATCCAGAGAAGAACCTTCGACAACAGACCGACGCTCTCTTTCGCGGTCGGGGCTTCCTCGTCGTCCTCGAAATTCGGCTCTCCGTCGTCGTCGTTCTTCTTGCAAGAATCAACGCCCTCCTCGCCGTCCGGTATCTCCTTCTTCGTGACACACTTGGCAAATTCGCTCGCCTCATCGAGTATCCACTTCTGAAGTTCCGATTCGCTGACGTCGAGACCGGCCTCGCGGGCGAGACTCTTCAATTCGCTCAGCAAATTGTCGTCCTCGTTGTGATCGGCGTTTCTGTGTGGCCTCGACGACAGACGCGGTCCCGCCGAGGATTGGGCGGCTCTGACGTCCTCGCGCTCTTGCATCAGTATCCAGCTTCTGGCGAAAGTCTCCGAGCGTATGCCCAGCCAGGCCCGATGGAGTTCGGCGAAAGCCTCTTTGAGCGTGAATCTCTTTACGCGTTCTTCGAGCTCGTTCGCGCTTCCCTTTGCGGACGCCGTGCGAGAGCTCGCGCCGAAATCCGGATGACAACGGACGCTCGTCAGCAGACCGGCGGCCAGTCTTACTCTGAGCTCGTTGGCGACTATTCGCGGCTCGAGGCAATCCTTCGGCACGATGAACAGTCGAACGAGACCGTCGGCGGTGACGCACTCGACTTCCGGTGGCAGATAGTCGGCCGCCTCGGCGACTAATATGGCACCGTCAGGGTGCATCGCCATTGCGGTCGTTGCGAACTCCCGATGGAACCACCAGAGAAAGAGATCGACGGTCAGCGAGCCGCTCCCGCCTCCGGCGTACACGACCGGTTGAGTAACCATGTTGACTTTGCTGAGGCAACGCGGTCGCCAATGACGTCCGGTGACGAGAAGTCTCGTTCGATGACGACCCCCGTGATCGGCCGCTCCTACCACCCAAATCCTTTCGCCGTCGATCGCCCGACGACCCGGCAAATCTCGCCAGTCCAGGAACGACACGTGCGCCAGGTAGATACGACTGTGATCGTAACCCTCCAGAGCATTTTTGAGAGTCTCCAAAGGTGCGTGACTCACCGAGCTGACTGGTCTGCTCGGACCTGCGGGTGTCGGCGCGGTAAATTCGGAACTCGATGTCAGGGTGGAATTCGCGCTCGGCGTGGAGATCGATGACGTGAATGGAGAAGATTGGGTGGAGGCCGGAGAATCAGCCGCCAACCGACGAGACGGAGATTCCGAGAGGGCCGAAGATGAATTGTAGGTCGAAGGTGACGAGCTGGGATTCGACGCGGACTCCTCGTTCCGGTAATCGGACGGCACCGAAGTTGGTTTCTCGAGTCTTCTTCTGGCAGCTCTCTTGCTGCAATAAGTAGCGTTTTCCTGTCGTTTCTTGAGTCTCTCGACGACATCGCTGCCGACCTTCCTTCTGTCATTGGATTCGATGCGGTGCCTCAGGGACAACGGAGTCAGCCTCCGTCTCCACACAACGGACTCCACATTGCTCGAGGAGCTCGAGTGTCCATCGTGCTTTCCGGATTTGCAAATCGCCGAGTTACTCGAGCTCCTATCATCGCCAGTCGATTCCGAATGACCATTGACAACGGTATTGGGACCCCTCGAGTTTTTCCCTTTTTTGTTGGAACCACCGCGCACCTCGCCGTGTCTGTCCGTCCATCGGTGAAGCAGTGCTCGATTCTCGAGTGCCTTGGGATCCAGGGGTTGGCGCGTGCGCGTTCCGTGGCATCGACCACCCTCGATTTTAACTGGCGCAAACAGGGACGGCGATGTTGCTGCTTTGGCTCGTGCGGTATCCGTTGGTACTGCTGTTGTCGGTGCTGCCGTTGCTGATTCCACTACCATTGTTGCTTTACCCGGAATCATAGCTACAGCATCGCCCTTGTTTCTCGGACTCTCCGATCGCAACGACCGTTCGTCCGTTTGCTGCCTCTGCTGCTCCAATTCACGGCGCTTCTGGTGGTAGAACATTGATCTTTCCGTCAGCTTGGAACGCACTTTACGACCGTTTTTCGTTACCACTTTGGCACGCGCACACTTGACGCTGCTACTCCTACTACTGCTCGCTGTACTGGCGCAGCTGCTACCGCCCACGCTCACGAGCCTCGGTGACATAATATATATGTATATATACAGGTATATATATATAAATATATGTATGTCACCTCGTCACTCGTCGCTGAACTGAATTCGCGTCTGCTGTCCTCTTTCGGTATCGGTTACAGTACATACGTTAGCGGATCGTTCGTTGTCGGCTCTTGTCACGAGCCGGGCCGTGGCCCATTCCCCGAAGAGCTCCCGTGATCACCTGGCGAACGCGATGCGCTCGTTACAACGTAGATCGACGAATTCGACGATGGTGGACGCTGCGGCGTCAGGACGCGGTGCATATCCGGCCGCGGCGGCAGCGGCAGCGCCGGCTCGCTACCGAACGACGACTGAGCGAGCGGCCGCGACCCAGCCGTCAAAGGCCGGAGCGGGAACTAGGAGGCTTTGATGTACCACCGCCTCCCGACGCGCACAAAGCAAAAGCGCCCCGGCTACGCTGCCTCCGCTGCCTGGTTGGCATGGTACGCCGCCGGGATCCGGGGGCGGCGGTGCTCTCTCCCGCGGATGCTCCTCGCGACAGAGAGGGCGATGAGATAGCTTGTTTGATAAAGGGAGACGGGAGACCCGGGCTCCTGAGCGTGATAGGCCAAAGGAGACGACAGGATAGCGTTATCCTCCGTCAGCGTCCTCCCGACGTGTCGAGGAGCTCGCTCGAGAGGGTTGAGACAGACACGGAGTGTCTTTGCTCAATCCTACCCTCAACCCCTTCGCACATCCACCTACTCCGCAACGTACTCGGAACCGCTCTGCCCGGATTAATTCCGGTTGGGATGCGTTTTCTCTTAGTGTCTCCCAATTCGAGAACGCGGGGAAAAGGTGGCCCATGAGTTGTAGGTACCGGATCGAATGATGAGCGACGATTTTTTCGATGAGACGATGTGACTTCGAAGAGTTTAGGACGTACATTTTTAGAGACTCGATGAGGACAGCTCCAGGAGGGAAAATCATCCGGCTATCGACTTAGCTGCGTCTCGACTCGCTTCCTCTCTGGCAACCTAGCGAAAGCTGTTATATTCCCGAGCCGGATGAACGTTGTGTGACCCGGCGAGGGTGGTTGTGCGCAGGTCCTCTCCGTCGACCCCTTTCGCCTCCGCCGCGAGAGACTCCTCGACACACGGCTAAATCCCTACGGCATGAAACGCAGTGGGCACGGGCGGATGAAAAGTTCTCTTCGAAAAAGGTGAAACGACTTTGCGACGAGCGAGTCGAGCGATTTCGCAGCTTAACCTGCGAGTTAATGAAGCGATTGGGGAAATATCGCTGACGACGGATATTTAATGATTGCATGACGACGGAGGGAAACACTTTAACCCCCGGTCTATGGTCAGAGATATCTGATCGAACGATCGATATTCTATTTGTGTATCGAGGAGGCGGCGGAGTACGCGCCTTGTGCAGGTAGCGGATCGCGAGCGCATGGGACACTTCGTCTCCTACGCTGAATGGATATAGACGATGATTTTTTTTTCTTATTGTTTTCCGCAACGCTCCACCGGATAATGAACACACTGGACGTGCAACGCTTTTGTACTTACGCCGCTAACTCAAATAACACATTTGCTCTAAATGGTCGGGTCAGCGAAACATTCGACACACGACGGACGGAAACCTTTCTCCATCGAAAGGGGCTCGCAAGTTACCCAATATGGAAAGCTGTTTCCATCGAGTCTTGTACCAGAGTTTTTGCACGCTGTTCAAATGTCATGACAAAAACGTCCGACACATTTATACGAGTATATTGTAGAGTGTATAATGAATTACACGAGATTCACGGTTTATTCATTCGCGCGTTCGCCCTCCGAATAAATGAAAAATGCCGTGAAGGGAGATCGGATAAAAGTACCGGCTTTGCAGAAAATTTTACCAGCAAGTTTTATCATATTCTCAGCGAAAACAAACTCTTTATAATCTCTCTGACGCGCGCGATGTCTAAAAAAAAAAAAAATGAAGAAAAGCGAGACTTCTCTATTAATAGGAAGCCTGAGGAGAGTACAGCGTGGGACGCTTATATCCTGCTAGTTTTTTTCTTCTTTCAGCTTTTTTTATTTTCAAATTAGTCAACTCATTATACGGTGGCGCATCAGCTTTTTATAGCGAGCGGATTATCCCGCCGTGCAATGGGGATGAGTCGCTAATGCGGCGGCGCGATGCGACACCGTTACGGACCACGAAAAATGTGTATGCGATATCAAAAAAAAATAATAATAACAACGGTAACGAAATATGAACACCGTTAAAAATCGATAGGCATTTTGCCAACGTGTAACGAGTGCCAAGGTCACTTCATCGGGGCGTAAATTGAAACGGCAGCGGCATAAAGGAATATCGGGTGTGCCAACTCTCTCGGCTGCGAATTCAACGAGGATTGCCTTGCCGTATAATAATACGTTGCCGGCCTCCTTCCCGGGGCCTCACCGGTTCACGGACACATCCACGGTAAAAGCGGTCGGTGGGAAAAGGTTAAACGTAAATTGGCCGGTGTCGAGGCGCGGCGGTACTCGCAGGACGTCGAAGAAGGGTAAGCCATGCCGGGGGTGTTGCGAGCTGGTAGATTGCTCGGGTGGGGTGGTTGTAGGGGGGCCGCATGAATTATTCGAAATGCATTAATCCGCTTGGCTTCCAGTTCGGAGCTTCTTCGTCGGCTCTTCTCTCTCTCTCCCCTGCCAACACACGGAAGCTCCCCGAGCTCTTCCCCTGACGCGGCTCCCTTTTTCTTGAACCACCCGTCCCCCTCCGCCGCCCCTCTCCGGGTATCCCAGCATCCAATTCTCTTCGCCGTCTGGAGCGATGGAAAAAAAACTGCCCTCGTAGATGTTGCGAAGGAAGGGGACGGCGAGAGTCGCCGAAGTGGTGGTGGTGAGGTTCGAGAGTCTGTGCTTTCAACCCCCTCGGCTCGGTTTCCCGATCTCTCTCGCACCGAATCTGGGAAGAGGGGGTTCGGATGCGAGGGCGTTGGATGGAGCCGGCTTGCTCAGAGGCGGCAGCGGCCAGCCCCAAGCTGAGTTGCCTGGGCAACGGGAGAGGCGTAGGTATGCGCCAGGGTGCGCATCGGCACCGGGGGCGGGGGGGTCGAAGAGAGGAAACTCGGAGCGACTGGAGGGTAGGAGGTTCGGCTACAGCCGAGCGCGAGAAGCGCTCCAGGGGTAGAGTCGAGGAGGCTGGGAGTCTCGTGGAGGAGGAAACGACGGAGCAAGACGACGATGGTGGGTGAGGGGGCGTGCGAGAGGAAAGCCGCCGTTCCTGGCCGACGAGGAGGGTGGGAGAGACGTTGGGACAGGGATAGCGGAGCGAGTGCGAGCCATGCCGGACGCCGGAGCCTCGTCGGATACCGGTGATGGCTCGGATAATCAAACGAGACACACTCCTAGGTCCGGAGTGTTGAAGCGCTGGCGCTACCGCTGAATATTCGTTGCTTCGGAGCGCGTGTACTCTGTCTTCGAGCATTATCGGCTTTTCTCCGGCGGGTTTCCTGCCCGTGAGAAAAACTGACAATGGCGGAATTCGGGTAGCGCGTCTAGTTAAGTTGCGAGAAGTGGCGATGCGGCAGTAGATAAGGATTTTGATGACCGGCCACCTCAGCCGATTTTTTTAGTAATGTAATAAAAAAAGGAGATAGCTACTCATCAATCGCTAGCTAAGAGTGGAGTCCGACGAATCTCCGGAGTCTCCGAAATCACGTCAATATTGTGGTTCCGCGTTACCGATGGGATATCGACTGCCGTCACGGGACGGTAACGCGGGGAAAGGTCGTTTCGAAGATACACCGCAACGAATGTTTTTCGATGTCAGTCATCCGGCGATTGGGGAGGCGGAGGGAGAGACAACGCCTCGTCAAGCAATTTCAGTAGCGTACAGGTATCACCGGACCGTGCGACGCAGTATAAACGGTGGTACGGTACGCCGAGGCGAGAGCCCTCTGCTGCGTTTGGCAGTTCCGGGAAAATAGTATGGTGGCGACGGCAGAGACTCGCTCCTGCGTCGGCCGAGCGTCGGTTAGGTTAGTAGTTTTCGAGAGCTTCAGGGGGGTAGAATAGCCCGTGGGTCCGTAAGGGGGTAGGCGGTTTCGGCGTATGGTCAGGCGTGCGATCGTCCTCGTGGAGGTGGCACGAATCGCCAGTGGAGAAAGGGACGAGCGCAAGCGAGAGCGACTGGAAAGGCGAAGTAGGGAAAGCTCGGAGAAACAGTGATAGTCGCGACGGTGGAGGAAAGCGGAGAGGTAAGGACAGATGAGAGTGCGAGAGCGAGAGTATCGATGCGAGCGGCGGAAGGAGGGTGGCGCGAGATAAGGGTGGGTGAACGGTTACAGCGAGAGAGTCGGAGGGGTTTATCGTTGGTGCCGGATAGAGTCGAGGAGAGACAGAGAGATGAGATTCTGGAGGAGGGGTAGAGAGTAGGGGTGCGGCGAGGTATATTCAAGTGAAAGCTGCGGCCAATCCGAAGGAAACGTCGCCATGGCTACCGGCGCCTGCGTCCACCGTTGCCCACATCCCACACTTGCGTCGGACACATACATGATACTCGGTCGAGCAGCAGTAGCGGCGGCGGCAAGCAGCGTCATACACGCTTCCTCTCTGTCTGCCTCTCAGGCCTCGCATACTTTCGCCTTCCATGCTTCCCAGTACAACCCTCGGGCTACCGGGACTCGACTACGGTTTGCCGAATTCCGCCCAGCTTACTTGCCAGCTCTCTTGCTCCTCGCCGTAACTCTATCTAGTGGCTCACCCCGCTACCACCACTGCACTACTCCGGTGGTAGCCTTAACGGGCGGTCCATCCCCTTTGCTCTCGCAGATGAGGATAGGAGAAGGGTGGTACTACCACTACCGGTAGCAGTGAGTCGTAGTGCACTACTGACTCTCCAACACATTCCGCTGAAGGTGAAGCTGCCGCTGCTTCTCAAACGAAGCGGCCACCCTCTTCACTTCGTTTCGAGTGGGGAAAACCCCTGGAACTTCGTTTAACCCACTTTCAACGAGTCTCGCGCCCCCGTATCCGCGGTCGCGTTATACTCTCGAAACTGTGACAAACTTAAAACGAATGGACCACCCCGCCCATTCCGCCCCTCACCCCGATGCGCTTGGCGAGCCAAACGAAGCTTGACACTGCATCAAACTGTGTGTGAGTGGAGTGGCAAAGCAAAGCATCTCGGAAGTCTCACTTACGAGACCCCGCCGACACCTTCACTTGGTCGCGCCCTTTAACCCAATCTCAGACGTCCTACAGTGGCGCAGCTTCCTCTCCGCTGTGTATCCTGTGTTATGTCAGTATTTGCGTCTTTCATCCTCGTTCCACTTTCCCTCTCGAGACCGTGTCCGGCACGTACTCTCCCTTCGGTACTCGGAATCTTCGGAGATCTGAAGTTTTGCTAGTGGCTCGTGGAAAGTGGTAGATGACCTTCCGAAAAACCGCGGCCAAGTCGATGAACCATAACACGTTCTGTTTTATGCTTCCTCTTTTTATATGAAGTTTTCAGACGAGAGTACAAGACGACACAGATTCATGATCAGCGGGAAAAAATACGTTCGCTTGAAACGCTGAGTTAGAAGACTTTGTCACCGAACTCATTTTCAGAAAAGTGGCGGTTTTTGAATATTTTCAAACGTCGTACCCTCTTTAATACACCCGCTTCTACAATTAGTTTCATACGAGATATATTCTCAAAAAAAATTCAAAATCTTTTTTTTATGACTTCACTTCTGGTTTGAGAATCTGTTTTTTCATCGTAAGTGACGTCACAGAGAAGATTTTCAATTTTATTTTCTCACGACGTCACTTCCAGTGGAAAACTGAGATTTTCAAACCGGAGGGAAAGTCATAAAAAAATAACTGAAAATTCGTCACGCTGAAGTCACATTCGGTGAAAAACGCAGGTTATCAAAACAATAGTGACGGCATAAAAAAAATGTTATTCTCCTCCGTGACGTCACTTCCGGTGAAAAACGAAGATTTTCAAATCGGAAGTGACGTCAGAGAACCTTGATAAAATTTTCCTTCACGAGCGGCGCTACTGAAACTCGTCCCGAAGAGTTTTCATTTCCGTAGCTCGAAGAAAGCACGAAAAGGAAAAGCATAATGGAGGACTGGAGGGCAGAGCGCGTGCGCGCCGGCGTACGAAGGGAGTGTCCGGGGGCCAATCCGTACGTTTTACTTTTCAATAGGAACATTATAAGCCTTCCACGGCATTACGTAATTACATATTCGAACGAAGTACAAGGGAGGCGCGAGCGTGACGGACTGGCTCCCGCCATGGGACGGGATGATAGCCGGGCACGGCCTAGCCAACTCGGGGAGTGCACAATCGCTCCCGTCGCTAAACCTATAATTTACCTTTTATGAAAACGTTACCGTTGAACAACGCGAGAACTCCCCTGCGCTCGCCCGCGCACTAGCACACGTCCACGTTGTTAATCGTAAAACTTGCTTAATCGTTTGTCATCGCTGTACTTTCATTCGGCGACCGATATTCCCCATTCGGAGCGGTAAACAGAGATCGAGAACAGTGCACTATCTCGATAATTTTTTGTCGCTCCGCGGTGCAACGAAGAGGGCTTTGGTAACTGGAAAGTCACAAACACAATAGCTAACAATACTCGATTTGAATTCTAATCGACAGCGTAGCACTCGGGCGTGCGGTAGTCGTCGCGTCAAAGGCCACCTACTTTTCACACCCTCGACCGTTTTGCGTCGCCCGTTCGCTCCTCTGATATGCACACTTTCGTGTACCGAACCAGTTTCGCGCAGATTGCGACGGAGTCGAGAAAAAAAAATGCTCGGGAGGGGAGCGAGAGAGAGAGTTGGAAAACATCGCCGGCGTCGGCGACGTTTCGTCAAAGGCGAAGATTAAGGTCGGAGTGTACAGTGGGAAGCGCGTGGAAAGTGTTGCGACGTTTCTCTCTCGCTCACCTAGTCGCCTCGCATTTTTATAGCTCCGCTTGTGCACCGGGGAAAATAAAAATAATGGATCGTTCGCAGGTCTTTTGTTTTATAAACAGGAACGTCGAAGTTTTGCCACGGCAGGCTCCGCGCCTCCGGCGAGTAACAGCAGAGACGACGTTGGCGTTTACTCACTCCGACGCCTTCGCGTACAAACGGAAAGGCACGCCCAATCAGCTCGACGACGTTTGATCTAGAGAATCGCGTGTACCGGAGCTTGTGCAAACAGCTTCTCTTATGCAATCCCGCGCGACAGTTTCGCCGTTTAACCCTTAACCGGTTGTTTGCGTTCTATTCGGTATGCTACGAATTATGTTCACGCGGGCAGGGATTCCGCCTTTCAATACCTCTCACCGCGGATTTTCTCCACGGATTATTCCCGCGGAATCAAAATACTTTATTTTTTTTTACGGCAGCGATTGAGAACCGATATGCCCCATTTAATAAACACTTGTGAATATCAATTACTATAATTTGTATCGTCTAAAGGTCAGACTTTAGTCACCGTTAGAACGAGGTTGCTATTAACAACGAATAGCGACAAAAGAACATCATCTCTGAAAATATTGAGTAGAAGTGGTAGTAAGTATCTTTATTGACAATACATACGATACTTTAACGACCGTTACAGTTTTTAAACATTAATACAATTGCACATTTACATTTGTATTTTCAACGAACCTGGCTATCTTTTATTTGGGGTGTGATTGCAATTGTTTTTTGCCCTGGTACATTTTTATACTTCTTCGTTCGACATTCTGTTTAGCCGTTGATATGTAGTGTGTGTTGGATGTTTATGTCTTCGGGTAATGTTTTGCGTGAGTTGTAAGCATAGCGGTTGGATGTTTGCTAGCTGATTGACTGCAATTCGTTTATTGAGTTGTATTGTTCTTGTTATGGGAGAAAATATTGAATTATAGTAATATATCGAAACTGTAATACCATTCTGCGTGCGAATGTACCAATTCAGGAAACTGTGCTGGACATAAAATTCATACTTATATAGGCGTAATACACCGTATCATTGTCACACTTGTAAGTGCATACTAATTACGGTAAAAAGAGCTTGACCCGTAAACAAATAATGAATAAATAAATAAAAAATCTCAACGCACAAACTCTTAACATCAAAATTATAACGGAAAAGAATAAATATTTTCTGAGGAGGACCCTGACCAGGGTCGAAACGTAATACAGAGCCCCTTCATTGACACCTTGAAGAAGAGGAATCCCAATAGACCGTTCCGAAGCCGAAACATGTTGAAGAGAATAACTATCATTTCCTGGTTATTCCGATGTCGCACAAGCTCTTTTTTCAGTACGTACAGAAGGACGGGAGCAACGCTCGAACGGGGGTTTTGCGAGTCCAAGTTCGTCGGCGTACAAAAATGATCCCCGACGTGTACGCCAACAAAAACTTCCGTGTGTCCCTACGACCGGCCGCATGTACGCGACCATCGGTTGAGTCAACGTTTCTGCATGAGGGATACGCGTCACCTGTAGCTAGCAGTGACAGTCTTTCGCGTGACAACCCTTTTAAACGATTCTCTCCCTCCGCTTTTCGTCCCTCGACGACATTGCGGCGACGGATATGGCTACGTTGTTCTCTGTGTTTGACATCTTTCAACGGCTACGGGAGAATCGACCGATCCACCTTTCCTTTGCAAGGCCTTTCCGCAGTTTCGATTACGGAACATCGCCAGCACGACTCGACAGAAAA
>JAPYZD010003603.1:0-12699 GCA_030522725.1 Ichneumoninae sp. B BG-2022a
TTTTTCAGATTTTCACACCATCAAGAAGTACTTGCAATTTTCTCTTATTGTTGTCGAACTTATGCGAAGTCAGCGCGCAGCGAGACTCCCTCCTTAAAACGAGTGGCGTCCCATTTTTCGTGGGTACTCGACGAGATACAAATACTCGAAAACTCCATTGAAGACGAGTCTCCCCTTCTCGGCAATTGCAGTCTTTTTCGTCAAAGGAACGTTCAAACTTCATTAGTCCCGGTTTTCAGAAACCAATTAATTATGCACGTCCACGAAACGTTTAAAGTCGAATGAGTGGCGCTTATCGTCGAGGTGGGGTCGTCGCGATTTGTACGCGGAGACGAAGAAACTCACTGGGCGTTATTAATTATTCTGAGTAGGTACTATCACGGTTCTCGGACTTGATGGCCTCTCGAGAAATGAATTCATTCGGTGAAATGGAAAATAAACATTTCGGCCGCGGAGTGAAAAATCTTTCATCGGAAGAGATGGCTTTCCGTTCGCGCCTAAATCTATCGCCGAGTCGCTAATTCAAGTGCTCGTACGTCTATTCCATTCCGAATGTACGTTCTACTTTAAAACATTGCGCGCTCGAAGCGTGGTTGCCATGTGCGTGTGTGACACCCGACAAATTTGCGCGTTTCCGGCTTCACGAGTGCGTTAATCGCGTTGCGTAACTAAGCCTTTTGTACTCATTAACCGAACGTTCAGTTCACATCGTTAGCACCGGCTGGTGCTACATTTGTCTCCCGTTTTTTTATTTACTTGTACCCGCCACGAAGACTGGAAAGTTTAATCTACGTCAGTGAACATAAAAATCGTTAAAAAGTATCGTTAAAATAAAAGCACGCAAAAGTGTTGCTCTCATGAATTAGAGAATTATTATTAAAATTATGGCGGACTTGGTAAAGCTAGAGGTAATTTTTATTCTGAAAATTAAATCGGGAAATGCACTGAAACGCATTTTTGTTATATATTCGCTCCGGTTTTAAATTACGGTGATACGTACATTTTTAATATGTAATATTGGATGTCGGATATAATTAAGATACAAAAAAAACATGAAAGGGTCGTGTTGGACGCTACGATATTTTCATGCTCATTATTGTGCGGTCGATATGGAAACAAACTGTTGGTTCCCCAACTAAAATCGAGATTTTATATAATTTGTATTAATGCGGAAACAATATTATTAACGAAGCGCGAACAGAACATACCTAATGGCGAGTGACCCGAGACAATTATCATGGTCGAAATTTCAATGCTTCGACGAACGGAAATTTATAATATTTGCCACCACGTTAATGCACCGTTTATTTAATCGACTCAACTAAATATTACGCAATTTATAGAGACGCGACACATGTGACCATAAATTCTGAATTTTTTTCCAAAATCTTTTCCAAGGGAAAATGCTATATTTCACCACGAAACCGTGCTCGGCACGTACGCCCTTTGCTGCCCAATTTTTATTCCAATAGATGGAAATGAGCATATTACGTACGCATTTCTCTCGCCGCCAGCGAAATGCTAACAATTGTGTAATTACTGGATTCTTCAACAACCGGTCAGTGGATAATTATGTCAAGCGTGACAATGATGCTTAAACAGTATGAAAGGACTTTGAACATCACGTCGGCGGTACGTTTCCAATATCCACTTTGACCTAAGAGCTTCAATTAATTAATGTCTCTGCTTTTATTCGCATGTACCTTTGCGAGCAATTACTTGTGCATAGTAATTACTATGCGTTTCTCGATGCACTGAAAGTTCTCCAAGTAGTCATATAATGTGTTCAATTTCGTGCGTACCTTGATGAGTTATCGCATATAGTTCCCGGTATACAATGCGTCGAATATAGTACATGTAATTATACGTAATAATATAATAATAATTATAATAACAATAATATGATACGTGTAATAATACATATGCATGTTGAAGGAAAGTTGGGAATTTAAAAAAAGAAAATTACCATAGACTCTAAAAATAAATGATCAAAGATTCGTCAGCGAATGTAACAATTTTTTATTAACTGTTCCAAGCATTGGTAATTCCGAGAACGAAAGAAATATCGAAAAATTCGAGTGCGATGTAAAAATCTACCTGTCGGCCAATCGTCGAATATGGTAATCAAATTTTGTTTTAACTGCCAACGAAACTCCTGTGACAAAAAATTGAAACATCGGCAACGTACCCAGTTATATGACTCACAAGTGTCGGAAACCTGTCATATCCTCTCTACAATCCACGAAACTATTTACAAAAGAAAAAAAAACTGTAAATTATCCATATCGCATACAGATTTACTCCATCTAACTAATCGGTTCTCAATAAACCAAATAGAATATTTCTAACGATCGTGCACAAAGCGAACACCGCACATCACACCGAGGCATGAACTTTCACACCCTAGAAAGATTACTCAACGAGAATTAAAAATAACACACCTACACACGCTACAAAAATGTAAAAATAAAAATCCTTTCCTTAAATCCGAATGTTTTCAATAAATTCATAGGGAATATATTTTACCCGGCAAATGTGCTACGCTACTATTAAATATTGTTTACAAAAGTCAATTACATACAGATTGCTGCATCTAACTGAACGGTTCCTAATAAACCAAATAGCATATTTATAATCATCGTGCACAAAACGAACACTGCACAACACACCGAGACATGAATTTCTACACCTTAGAAATATTACTCAACGATAATTAAGAATAACACATCTACGCACACTAAAAAAATGTAAAAATAAAAATCCTTTCCTTAAATCCGAATGTTTTCAATACATTCATAGGGAATATATTTTACCCGGCAAATGTGCTACGCTAGTATTAAATATTCTTTATGAAAGTCAATCACATACAGATTGCTGCATCTAACTGAACGGTTCCTAATAAACCAAATAGAATATTTATAACCATCGTATACAAAGCGAACACTGCATAACACACCGAGGCATGAACTTTCACACCCTAGAAAGATTACTCAATGATAATAACACACGCACGCTACAAAAGTGCAAAAACAAAAATTCTATCAATAAATTCAGGATTTTCCGGTCGATGGCCCATTGTCATAATATTATATCGCGCAAACGTGCCACGCTAAAAGTGTTACGTATTGTCCATAAATTCCCCACCGCCGATCATGTAACTATTAACCCGGACGGCGCAATGGAAAGTAACCGAAAGCTCGAGGGGCGAGTATTGTATGAAATTTCGGTTCGGGCGACGACAATTTAAGCGTTCTGGATTAACGAGCGGCCACCACCCTGTTGAATTAATAATCCGACGCTCGCTGACCGTGCGTCCAAGTGGTATTCCGCCCGCCCTTTCAAACTCCGCGGACCACCCTTTGAAATTTTCATTTATTTTATTTATTTAATTTTTTAAGGTTTAAAACCGTCACAAAACTGTGCACTTTCTTTTCCCACCCAATCGAAGAAATATCTGGTCATGCGTTTAAAGAGCTACGATGAACGTTATCGGTCGCTACAAGGCCAGGCTTCAGCCCGATATCTCTTTGCCCGTCGACCGAGGCGCTTTGACTCTTTTGTCGGAATATCGCGGATAACTCTTTGGCATTTTTTTTTTAATTTATTTTTTTCTATATTTTTGTATCTTTACTCTCACAGAACTTTCCACATGTTCATTTTCCTACCTATTTGAAGAGTGTCTGGTCAAGTGTTTAACGAGTTACGTTGAGCGTTATCGGTCGCTCTTTGGCGGGGGTTGAAGCCGCGGGCTGCGAACCCGTGGGCCGAGGCGCCAGTCGCGCCGGGGCAAAGTTCACAGGTGGTTGACTTTCTTGGCACGAAGCACTTGGTTCGCGACGTCGGCCCGACCTGTGGAAGTCTTTCGAGGTAATATCAGCGGGCGGTCGTGACGGCCTTCCGGAAAAACACACCCCGTCTCTACGACGTTTTCGTCCCTAATTCATCACCGTCGACGGTCATCACTGAGTCAAAATTTACGTCCCGCGAAGTCGTTTTTTTTCGCACCAGGTCGAGCTTTTGCGACCCTCGGACGAAACGCTTCACGCGCGAAAGCACGATGCAAAAAAAAAAAATATTATTAAATTCAACACGAATGATTTTTTAACATCACTCGCACCGTACGACCGTGCGATGTTTCGTCGTGGAAGCTTCGAGGGAAACTGCGCTACGTCGGCGCCCGGATCCCGTGTAATCTGTCCGGGTGACGCTCTCTCCTCTCTGCCCTCCGGTTGTTCGCTCGTTCGCGTCTACGTCACGGTGATCCAGACGCGGCTGCGTGCCTCGCAGAAGCTGGCGCCGACGCTCTATTACGCCGACCGCGCGCAACCCTCGTGGGACGAAAACCCCATGGATCTGATCCGCTCTCCGGCATCGAAAGACCCCTCTTCTACTCGCGTACGCACGAGTAGAAACGAGCGGTGTCGAGGGTCGCTCGGGGTGATATGCTCGTTCGGGTGACACGGCCATTCTCTTCGTGTCCTCCTTCGGTGCCGGGCAGAGAGCCAGCAGCTTCCGGAAGTTGAAGCTCCATTAAGGCACTGGATAAGGGATAGGATTTGGTCCAAAAAACTAGACGATTTTCAACATTTTTTTTTAACCCGGGTTTGAAGACTAGCTCGGGTTTTTACAGAGAGTGTAAACAAATTTTAAGTCAATGTACGTTAAAATTGTAACGTAATGCATGATAATTTAATGACAATACTTATGCAAAAAGTTTTACTTTCAATGTGAGGTACAATTGTGATGAAAAATTGATATATTTCGTCATTGAAATTAAAGTAAATTATAAAAATTAAAGTATTTTTCCGGAAGTTGAAGCTCCATTAAGGCACTGGATAAGGGATAAGGATTTCGTCCAAAAAAACTAGGCGATTTTCAACATTTTTTTTTTTTAACTCGGGTTTCAGGACTGGGTCGGGTTTTTATAGAGAGTGTAAACAAATTTTAAGTCAATGTACGTTAAAATTGTAACGTAATGCACGATAATTTAATGACAATACTTATGCAAAAAGTTTTACATTCAATGTGAGGTACAATTGTGATGAAAAATTGATATATTTTGTCATTGAAATTAAAGTAAATTATAAAAATTAAAGTATTTTTCACAGAAAAATTCAAGTAATTTATAAATAAAGTATTCCCAACGTTTTTAATATACCGAGCATTGATTTTTCATCACGTTGGTACGTGAGATTGGATATACGAGTTTTTACATAAGAATTTTCAGGCCGGGTAGATTGAATTTCATACAATTTTTTTTTTTTTACAGTACTGCTGTAAAAAAAGCTGTTAGTACAAGGTTTTTTGATGCTTGAGTTTTTCTATTGAAAAACATCAATTGACAAAGGACGGCGCAGCGCGAAACAATGGATAGAACAGAGGGAAAATATTTAAAGGGTTGAATTACTCACCCGCTCTGCGTATCGCAGTACGCGGAGAAAAAAATTGTCCAACCAGCCGGCTGTTTCTGGAAGTTAAAACTCAATTGACCCGCATTGACATTCCAACCGGGTTGGCACCATCATTGTGTTAAACACCAACAAATGTTACCATGTCACCCGTAATATCAGGGTGACTTGGCTGTTGGAGCATTTTTTTTTCGAGAACAGAGCGAAAATATTTAAAGGGTTGAATTACTCATCCGCTCCGCCTATTGTAATACGCGGAGAAAAAATGTCGGGTCAGCAAAAATTTTGCTAACGTGACAAATTTATTTAATTGATACAGGGACAAGAAATCATTTGGCAGAAAATTTTTTACCTGCAGGAATACATTTTTTTGCTGTATCAGCGACTTTAAATTATTAACGATCAATATTTTGTTAGAGAAACAAAAAAAAATCTTTCTCACTTTAAAATTTTTGCCGGGGTAGATGTGATCCGGTATTTCGCTTCGAAGCCCTCGTGTGCTTTTTACTCGCGCGTATAAAGGGTTAAAAGAAATTACCTGCTTTTCGGGGGTCGATGGCGGTGAAACCGAATCGAAGTAACATGCGAGTTCTGCTTATCCAATTCCTTTTTTGAGAGCCCCCAGAGGCGATGAGTGATTGGAATCGATCGAACGTAACCCACTTCCTAAAAGCGGATTCCCTCTTCTGGATGAAGTGAATAGGATTCTCTCTATTCATCGGATTACCCGAATGAAACCTTCCATTGGAATTTATATGTTTTATATGTGAAAATTCTAAAGCTCACGTAACTCATCGGGTAATATTAGTCATTGAAGGGATTATCGAGTTTGTATTGAAGAGTCGTACGGTATGATGTCGAATTTAATCCGACTAATCGCGGATAATCATTGAAAACGCGCAGAGTTAAATGAGTCTGACACGATATCCACAGGCATACTTTGTGCACTGTAAAAAAAAATCGCTCGAAAATTAATGAATGCTACACAGAATACAGGAAAAAAAAATCGAATGGATTTACAACGAATAAGGAACAATTATTAACGAATAACAACACAGACGATCGATTAAATATAATAAATGTACTATTATTTATTAACAAGGATTCTGTTCATTTTTTTTATACAATATTGATCACTTCACAATATCTTAAACACTATTCAACCGCGAGTAAAATTAGCATTATTATTGGCTATTGTTCGATAGTCATTTTTCTCATGATGTTATAAGTTTTGCATATTGAGATCAAGAGAAAATACGACGACTCGAGGAATAAAAATTCCCCCTTGTTAAGAAATAAAGAATGAGTAATTCGCGACTTGCCGGTATATCGCGTAGACACGTAATTGCCTAACAGTTCAATTTCGAATTAATTGCTTGCAGAACTAAGTTAAAGAGATTCGAGGGAATATTCTGTCGTACATGGCATGTCTTCGAAAAACCTGGCGATCCGAAGAAGCGTCTCATTGGGTAAATATTATTTCGGCAGTTATTTATTTTAGTTACAATAAAAAAAACCTAAAAAGAACTCATCACCGAATGGCGATTCGGCTCGCGAATCGCGCTAATCGATGCGCATCGGAAGGAAGTGACTGGTCAGGAACGTCATCGTTCCACCGACGCTATACACTGAATACAATTTATATCCCCGAAAAAAGTTTGATAATTTTTTTTATCAATACATCCATTACAGAATTGCCAAATGTTTCCGTTATCAAATGACCGTTTTTCATCGACCGATGAAATATCGAAGATAAAAAATCCGATCGAATTTTTAAGTTTCAAAAAAAAACTCAGTGTATGTATATCGGACGTTCTATCCTACAGACATAATTATATAGACATAATCTTAATATGAGCAAACTCAATTGTATAAATAAGGGATTAATATGATACATATATGTCGCACGATTAAAATCGATCATGTACAAAATTTCTTCGATAAACTCTAACTCTTCATAAAAAATACACTCTCTGTCTTTTTCACAGGCACTCGCACACTTTTACATTATTATTGATCTCGTCCTCCATTTAACTGAACAAAAGAAAAATGTTAATAAAAATAAAAGTTCGTCGAGGATCAATCGAGCACTTGATCACTCGCGTTTGCGTCTTCATTCACAGTTCCTTACGCTCTAGTGGACGGCTGCGCTCTTCCTGCACACCGTCCAGTTTTGCACGTTTTTCTATCGACACTTTTTATCGACGCTTTTCGATTACAGTGTAAATTTCGCAAGTGCATTTTTTTTGTACCTGCACGAACGGAGCAAGACATTACCGTAAGTCCGTGGTTGCGACAGCTCGTTACGGAAGGAACCAGTAAGGGAGCGTTGCAGCGTCCGGCAACGGGGTGAAGTCCGGCAATATAGTGTCAACGAGGCGTGAGGCGAGTTTCCAGTGCAATTATCGATTAACCCTTCAAAGCCGCATCGAATCACGAACTTTGTTGTCCCAAACTCGATACGCACCAAGGTCAATAATTACACACCGTTTTTTCGGCAGTATAGCATGCTGTTCTATCGTCCGGCACACGACTTCGGAGGGCGAATCAGATATTTACCGTGGAATTTGGACACTCGAGCAAACTGTCGACTCCCGCTCGTTACGGCATTGCATAAAAATTACGATTACTTCTTTTTATTAAAAGTCTGGCAAATCGTTTCTTTTTTTTAATCTTCGTTCCTCCGTCTTGGACAATCCCACTGGAACGAGGTCTCCATAAAACATACTGTTACGTCTTTTTTCTTCAAGTTTTTCTCGTCTGTTTTCTCTACTTTCGTTGCACTGTCTGTTCACATTGGCACGTAATGATTTGCTGAGGTGAAGAAGAATGTTTTTCGGCTCGGGCTGCGAAACGATTTTCTTTTTCGCTTTTTGTTCCTTTCTTTTTTCTACGATGCGAAATTGACTTTTGACGGAGATTACAATTCCGTAGTCGTCTCTACGGGGCTCTGATCACCGAGATAGGTGAAGCCGAGGTGGGAGTAGTCTTTTCTCTCTCGAAAAGTAACATTGTCGTTGGACGGACTGGCGCTCAGAAGGTCGCCGGAATGATTGTACAAGGGATTCAATACAGGAGTCGTATCGTGATTGTTTATGGTGTTCGTGTTGCTCGAGGTAACGTTCTTCCGGCCGAGAGTCGAACGTCGTATTGACTGAGCGTTCGCGTCCGGATTATTCCCGGCGATGCTCGAGGCACGTGCGGTCGTCGCTGCTTCCGAACTCACCGGACTCTGCTGGCCTGGAGTGAAAAAAATGAACATTCGTCAAAATTTACACTAACAAACTCTTTGTAATAATAGTTAAAAAACAATCTAGCAGCGTTAATAATAATAGAAAAACCGTACAATGTAGAATTGATAAAATAAAAAAATCGTAGATATTTTCTCTTCGCGTTTGGTTAAGATAAAAAAGAATAACATATCATGTAAAAATATGTTATCTTATTCTTTTTTTAGCTCAACCAAACGCGAGGAGAAAATATCTACGATTTTTTTATTTGATCAACTCTACATTTTACGATTTTTCTATTATTATTAACGCTGCTATTGTTGTCTGTGACTATAGAAATTTATCGGCCTCGGCATTGTTTTTGCTTTGCATCCGCGAACAAAATTCTCGTCACTATTAAGACAATGCTCTATTATGGTGGAGTTTGAAATATCAAAAGGTTGAATATCGAAGGCTCGATATACTCACCAGTACTACCGCCGTGGTCCTTCGTTATGTAGCTCACATTGTCCAGGCTGAAAGCGTGATTTTTATTGCTGAAATCCAACTGGAGATCGTTATAACTGTCGTTGTCGTCATGCGGCACGCTCATACGGAGTACTTGGGTCTCGTATTCCTTAAGATCGGTCTCAACGAACACCGGGTCGTATCGCGGTACAACGTACATTCGTTGCATACGCTCCTTGTACGCTTTGTATCTGGAAAATAATTTTTACAAATTTATATTTCACTGTCCATTACAAATATAGTTTTTTTTTACTGCATGTAATGTAAATTACTAAACTATCCACGCAGTAAAAAAAGTTTGTACTTTATACAACTTATTTTCCACAAACGTCCACAATTTTGTATTTGTTCATTATTTAATCGCACGACCCGGCTCCAGTTTTACAAACGAAAGTACGAAATAAGATTGTTAATGAGACGAAAATAAAAGGACAGGTTTTTATATTCAAACCAGGACAAACAAGTTTGTCACTTAATTAACTAAATTATTGTAACGAAACTTCAAACTCCGATTTTACAAATTTTTTTTTTTTTACTGTGGATCAAATTGTATAAAATTTCCATTGATTTAATTGACATTTTATTCTGTGCATCGTGTCATATCTGACCGTCCGTGCGACCGGGCTTCCCGGCGGTCAAGTTACGATCTTATGAACGCGGGATAAAGAGAACAGCGAGTTAACCGGGTAGATGAATATACGCCGGTGGGAATAATTAAATGCTGCTGCACAAATTCGTTTGCCTTCCCTCGGTTAGCTGGTAATCTACGTCGCATGGCTTATTCATGGTTTTGGAAATTAAGCAACGTTTTCGTGCCGGTCAATATTATATGGAAATTAACATAAAATATCAAATTGCTAAAGTTAGCCGTGAACTAGGTAGATCGTTATTATGATCTCCAACGGAATAAAAAATAGAGCCGTGTTTACCGAAACTAATTCGAGCGTGATCTTGCATCGGCATCACGGTCGAGCCGACATTACCATTTTACCGCATCGTCAAAGCATTCGTTTATTTTAGATCTTCCTATCGTAACAACTTTTTTTTCCAATAATTACCAGTCTAACGTCTTCGGGAAAGAAATTTGTAACTTCATTGCGAAAAAGGTTAATGATAGCGTAAAAACTCTATTAAAATTAATTGCACTTAATGACAATAGTTCCATAAGTGATATCGCTCATTTCATCGTTTCCTTTTTCTTTTATTCTTAGTGTTTTTATTTAGTTCGAGCTGGTGATAAAAGTTTAGTAACTAGAGACGAAATGTTAAACTTATTGATTGAAATATATTTTTTTCACTTCCGATGAAGCGATGTATTGTCGAATTTTTATAAATTAAAAATCGCCGAGACCATTGGACGGTACTGAAAAAAATTGACGACTCACCTAGACCAGGAGACGCAGATGTAGATTATGCCGGCTATGCCGAGAATTAGTATCACGCAGGCTATGATTATCAAAGCGTACGGGAATACCTCGCCGCTGAATGCAACGGCGGTTTGGGTGCGAACTGGCTGCTCGGCGACGGTAACCGGCTCGTGAATTTCAAATGCGTTCGCTCTCACGACTGTCGATACGTCGAACGTAATTGCCGACATCGCAGTCTTCTCGAGAATCGATCTGAAAGAGAGTACACAATGAGTTACACGCTGCACGTATTTTTTAAACACACCGAGTACATTTCATCGTTCGACGGCAACCGCGACTCTACTGAAAACAATAATCGCTAAATGCGATACCGGACAGCTCGGTCATCCTTCATAGCGCTATCGCTCGCGCTGGCGCACGAACATTTTAAACGTTCAAGGCACGGTTGCTGCATTATGAAACAACTTTTAGAATTTAACGAATTGTACTCTACTACTTCGCAAAAAGTGCGTGGAATTATCAGTATTATTATTTTTAATCGGTGACAAAAATTTTTAAAAAGTCTGTTTCGAGTATCCCCGATTTCATTAAAACATACGTAATATTTCAGTCAGTCTTTAAAAAATGTAGACATTCGACATGGCTACTGGTTGTCTGCAACAGTGTATGTTTGAGACTGCTCCAAAAAATGACTCCATTCCTCCATATATGTCTCTTCTTATTACTATAACTATTGTAACAATTTTTTTTACTTTTAGTGTCCATTGCTGACTGTAAAGAAAATTGTCAACTTTTAAATTCTCTATAACAATTTCTCGCCCATCATTCGTTAGATCACAGAAATCTCGAAAATCTCAAGAATTAGCCGAACAATATTTTTTTTTGTACAGCGTTACGAATAATGTGAACTTTTGAGAAAATATATTTAGTATGAACGCGTTAACGAACGATGTATTTACACGGATCGATTCTCACCTCTGCAGTCGCGTGCTGTTTCTGTCGAGTATCCTTCCGGATTCGGGATCGACCGCGTAGAACCACACGTCGGAGTCCTGAGGATGGCTCTCGACGGTGCCGTTCTTCGTGAGAGTCTTTCGAACGGCGATCCTGTCGATGCCGATGAGCAGACCGGTCTTGTCCTCGATGACGCGAACGATCTTCGACGCCTCCTTCTGCAGCGTCTCGGGTGCGGCGTCTTGAATGACGAGGATCAAGAGATTCGTCTCGTCGATCAGATTGACGATGACCGAAGCCTCGGCGGTGTTCTGATTGGTCGACGAGTTGAGATTGTCCCGAACCTGGACGTCGAACTTGAACGGAAGCTCGTCCTGCTCGACGTTCTCGAAGGTGCTGATCGTCTTGACGATGCCCGACGAACCGTCCATCGTCAGGTAATTCGTGCCCCGTCCGTCCAGCATCTTGTACTCGAGCTTGCCGTACTTTCCGTTGTCCTTGTCCTGGGCCTTGACTTGCAGAACCGTCGACGAGAATTGAGCGGCTCTCGGCACAGCCGCGAAATAACGATTCTTTCGCAGACCGTGAGGATCCTCGGGAAACACGAACTCCGGCTTGTTGTCGTTGACGTCGATAACCTGGATCTTCACCATCGTCGTGTTCCTGTCGGCGTTCAGAAGACCCGAGAGCGACTCGAGCTTTATCTTTATCTGATAAGACTCGGTCGTCTCGTAGTCGAGGGCTCCTTTCTTGAGCCTCAGGGCGCAGTTCCGCTCCGGCGTTACGCTGGCCTCGAAGAGACCGTCCTCGTTGCCGCTGTATATCTCGCAATTCAACGGCGTCGAGTCGTGGGTATGACTGTTTATTATCGTTATTATCTTGATCAGCGTGTTGTCCCTCGCGTCCTCGGGAACGTCGACGTTGTAGGAATCCTCGGCGAAGCCCAATCCGATCTCCGGCGCCACCGTCGCCACGTGACGGACGAATATTGGAACCGTCGTCACCGAGGATAACTGCGGCTCACCCAGATCGTAGACTCGCACGTCCACCTTGAATCATCAAGATTGTTAAGCATTCTTCGAGGTAAACGTTTTTATTTTGCTGATCGAATCGTTGTAAATTAAAGTAAATCGAATTGACCGACAGCGGTGGATGCGCGGTTGGCGCACGGCTCTGGTGGTCCCCCAAGTCAAGCTGATTCGTTCGCGGTCAGTACTTGGATGGGTGACCGCT
>JAPYZD010003604.1:0-19509 GCA_030522725.1 Ichneumoninae sp. B BG-2022a
ATAAGTATGAATTTTTTCAGATTTTTATAACATTGGGAAGTGTTTGCAATTCTTGCCCGAATTTCTCGAATTTAGGCAGAATGAACACCACTCGCTCCAACTTCCTTAAATACCAACTTCAATCAGTCCATCGTCAGTTTCAGTGGACTGCTGAGCCCAGAGCTGTGCCGATGCGAAGCATTCTTGGGCCGCGGCAACTTTGTCCGCTCCCTGCGGCGTGTGATTCACCACGTAGTACAGAGCCGCCGTTCCATAATACAGACCATCAGAGCCGGTCATGAATTCTATACATTTCTTTATATCTTTCAGGAGAGCGCTGTTACGCGGATACAAACACCACACGTTGTTATGAGGAAGGTCATTGGCAAAAGCTTTCCAAGCTTCCGCCACTGAACCTTTTATCGCCAAGGTGCAAATTACGTTGGACTGAAGCTTTAATATCGGAGCAATGCTCAACCATTTTTCGTAGGTCTTGAGATTCAGTTCGGGAGCTGAAAACGCACAATTGTCACATAAAAATAGATTTAAAAAAATCTGTCTCTCTAGGCAGAATGTGGCGGTCACTTACTCATCAACTTCCACTGATCGATTTTCGGCAAAAACGGCAATCTCCATTCTGCGATCGGTGGTATCGAACTATTCTGGTGACAGAGACTCACCCATTCCTCGCGTTCGATCTCCGTCGGACGTCTGCGGTTCGAAAAACAAATATTGCTGCACAATGCTACTTCTTATTCATTGTTCGGAGCCTGGGGCTGTGAAACTTACCCGTAACGCGTGTAATTTTGCAGGAAACAAAAATGTTCGATGCGCTCCATATTTTTTTCACCCAAAAGTTCGAGCATTGTGAGGAATACTTCGTAGTGGTAAAAATTAATCTGAAAGAATAATTATATTAAAACAAAAGGTATTCGATGATTGTAAGGATTTAATTACGGATATCTTACCTGGGGAGACAACTGTGTTAGATGCCGTTTCATTAAAGCTTTGTCTTCTATTTTCCCCGCAACTTCCTTGCATTTCTTGTTCAACTCGCATACATCGTCCTCGTCAATTTTCAGTTCTGAATAATAACGTAGTATAACGTAGAATAACGTAGTGTAACCGTTTGTTCATCAATTGTTTGTCGTTGAATTCGTTTTGTTTGGTTTACTCGATATTTTGTCCAATAAAAATGTACCTTTCCTTCCCGAGCTTGTTACAAAGTGTAATCGAGGCTGCCAGCAGCTCATCAGAACTTGCAAGTACAGGAGAAAACAATCGTTCAGTTCGAATCCAAAGTCGGCGCAAAATTCTTCGAGAACAGGTATCAAGCCTGGCTTGCCGGATTTCATAACTCGCTCCAAGATATTTCGTTTTGCTTCCACGTCGCTGATCAGGACCTCTGAGACGATAAAAACCGATTGCCGTGAATCAATTTTTTCTTTGATTTATTTAAGAATTGAATTGATAATAGCAGTGAACCTTTGTAAGAAATCCCATAATCGGTCAACTTTCGAGCCCATCGATGCAAAAGCTTTTGACAATTGAAATCGTACAACTGCTCATCGTGCTTTACTATCCAATAGTATTCGCAACCCAACTCGATGACCGCTCGATGCCTGATTAGATCGCCTTGAGAGCTGCAAAAAAAATTGAATTTTTCTCTTCAATAAGCAACTCCTTCGTTTTTTATTTGCTAAGAAAAAAAAATTAACTAACGATCGACAAGCGGCGGATAACCACTTGGAGGCTTCTTGTTCGGTGAGCATGAAGAGACACACGAGTCCGAGAGCCGAGTCGAGCCATCTCGCGCCGACAATTTTTTTCAGCAATGTGTAAAGACAGTGTGACAAGACACGACGAGTTTCCGTCATGACTTCCGGACTCACCGGCAACAACGAACTCAGGCCGTAGTGTAGATTTTTCATAATCTGCAGCAACGAGTAATCGTAATGCTCGTTCTGAATTTGCTCGGTTCGGCCGAAGAGGCTCGTCACCAACATTTCGATTTCCTCCTGGTTCATCGAGTTTTCCTCGTCCATTTTCGCACCTGTTAAATTTGATCGAGTATTGTCGTTTAAATAAATCAGAAAAACTTACTCGTACCGCAGTAACGACATTTCAATGGTCCGCATATTTAATTTAATTTTCTTTAAATACCTGCATAAAAATTGTAGAGGGTCAACGAATCCTTGAACAACGGAAGCAGCATTTGTCCTGACGATACGGCCGCGTCTTTGAAAATGTTGTAAAGAGTATAAGTTGTTTGAACGTTCATTCTATGGTCCGGATCCGGTTCGCATGTACCCTCGTATCCGATCGCCGCAACGTAGGCGTTCACTCGGTTATTGCACAGCACGGCATCTTCCAATTGATCTAAAAATCGGTTAAAGCAATTTCTCATCCTGTTCACAAGATCAACTTCGGGTTTGTGACCTCGAATATCAAGACAATTACAAACCGTCGTCACAATTGAGAAAATTAAAGGCGCATAATTTTTTCAATAGAACCGGTATTTCAGGGTCTCTTTCGCCATTTTTTATCCACGCGGTGCACAATTGACTCAGGAAGCAGCTCTCGTCCTTTGAAGCGACTCCATTCAGGGCGAGGCGTCTGGCAAAAAAAAATAAAAAATTAGCTACGAAATTTAATTAGGTCTATCGATGAGAATTAAAAAATATTCCTTACATTATCGAGTCTTTTAGAATTGAAAGGTCGTTGGTTTTATTGAAGAATTCGAGTACGGATGCCAGTGGCGGGAGGCCGAGAAGATCGGATACTTTTACCAAGCGTTCGGAGCTCGCAAGTACTGAATTTTCCTCGATTTCTAACTCTGTTAAATCTAATTCAACGTCGTTTATCATTTCGCCAAGGCTGTTTTTCGAATAATCAATTAAACAACATTTCTATCGACTAACCGTAAACAAGTCGATGTATGTAACCCTCCAAAGTTTCCTTCTTTTGAGTATAATATTCCGACAGATTAACCCACACGTTAAACTCCTTATCCAGCTTGTAGATACGCTTCAGATGCGGAATACTGTTGAGAGCGCAGTTAAAGTCAGCTGCGGAGTCACTCTTTTTCGAGAGTATTTTTCTCAATTTTGCTCCGACCGGTCCCAAAGCTTCGACATAATGCTCCAAACATTCGCCTCTCGTCTACACGATATTTCCAAAACATTCACATTTCGTATAACATTTTTTAAAATATAAATTCAAGCTTTTCTGCAAAGGTTTTAAAATAACTTTACCTTCAAATTGAGTTCAGCGATAGTTACGTTGACTATTTGTTCACAACAGTATCGAGCGATTTCGTCGTCTACGTGATTTAGCACCGCCATAGCTTTGTCGATGTTTCTGTGTAACACGGTTATACAGATATTTCAAAAGGCACATTATATTTTCATGTCCAAAAAATTGCTTACCCTTTATTCAAGTGATGATTCGTACAGAAGCAGAAAACTTTGCGTCTCATGGAATTATCATTTTTGGTGAGCTCGCAGATATCGTCAATCATGTCGTTACGATCTTGCTTTATTATGTACCGGAACAATCCCTGCGAAATTATTATCGTTAGATTTCGAATACTCGAGGATCTATTTTGATCTTTGAGACAGTGTCTTGCCTTTATATTTACCGCAGAAAATGTTCAAATCGTGCCGCATACTTACGATACACAAGCCAACATGATGGTAGCCGTATTTTTTTAGAATCAGCTTCACGGCGACTCCATTGCTCTCTGTGCGAATTTTCGATACCAGAGGATGATCGAAAGTGTAACTGACCTCGGCGAGATCCACAATAGTATCGCTCCACGGTACCGGTGCTTTCTTCAATATTTGGATGGTTTGCTGAAGCCGATTCTGTTAAAAAAATTATACGAGAAGTCGATCCGTTTAGTTGAGATTTAAATAATGTGAGAAAAGATAATAAAAATTTGAGTTTTTATGCTACCTGAACGTTGTGGATGTAACTGGTAACGATCGAGACTTTCTCTTCCCAAGGAGCTTTCTCCCAAAACCACCAGCCTTTCGAATTATTCAGTGTTTTCTGTAACACAATTTAAAAAGATTTAAAAGCCATAGTCACTAAATATCAAAGTTTAAAATCGATTACTCAAAGGAATTGCGTAGAGAGCACTGGTAATGTAATTTACCTGAACATACGAGGAAAATACTTGATCGTTCTGCAGCGAATGATTGAGGATGTACCGCTGCAAAAATTTCTCAACGAGATTCGGTATTCCTTCGACGTGTACTTTATTGAGCAACAAATGTATCACAGTCGTGGGATCGCCCAGATAAGTTTCCAGCGCTACGACAATCCTGTGAACAGTCATCCAATAGTTGAAGCAAAAAAAAGATAGGTACAACGTAAGAGAGGGTAAAAAACTCTCCAATCTCACCTGTGAATGCTCTTCAGTTCTAAAAGATCGGTCATCGCTTGCACCAGAGTCATGAGACGATGAAGATGCGAATTTTTGCTAGAGTATTGTTGATGAAAGTAGAAACAAACGTTGGAATCTTCGAAGCTCAGCAGATCCATGAGACCACGAGCAAAGTCCAAACCATTCTGTGACCATTCGGTTTTCCGATATTTTTCCAATGATCTTGTCTTCTTGTAGCCCCATAAAATAATTACGGGCAGTGAACTGGGTAGCAGCGAAATAATGGACGGCACGAAGTGACAAAGCCACGGCCATAATTTACAAGGCGCTGTGGTCTCGGATATCGAATGTAAAATATCGTTAATCATGTTGGGCGTTACATCCGACGCTATTTCCGGAAGATGCCTGATCCATATTGCAGCTGCCGCTTGCAATTCTCCCTGCGAACGTAATATTTTATACAATTTATTTGTAACATCAATTAATTAAATCCTGCCGACTCACAAGTGATAAATGGTTCACACATTCCTCCAATAAGTTTGCTCGTGAAAATCTGATCCACTCTTCTACATCTTCGCCGCTGTTTTCTTGAGCGTCGATCTCCATTTTTTGAATAATCTCAAAAGTTTCGAGCTTTCGCAGTGTGACGTTGAGGATTGCGAGCAACGAGGCGAAGTCTTGGCTCTTCGATTCCTGTAATCAGTACATAGATTTCATGTAACTGAATGACACAGATTAATTTTCATGTCGTTACAATGATTTGACCTCTATGTATCGCGTTATTCTTTGACGAGCATACAAAAGGAGCCTCCGTGTTTGTTTGTAATTCGACGTATGGGCGTTGTTGCAGCAATCGTAAACATATTTAACGTCCTTTATTTTATCCAGCGTAGAAACAAATGTCTCCAACTTCTCGGCTTCGTTGGCATCGTTGTTGCACGGCACGAGTTGATTTATAAATGCCGCTGCTTTCGCGGCGTGAACGGATTCTAAGCTCAACTGAAATTGATTAGCGAAGCATTCGGCCTCTTCGAACTGCTCGCGTCTGAGCAATCTTTGCAGACGATATTCCGGAATACTCTCGACGATAGCTTTCACTCTGATCGTGTCTATTTTATCCGAGTCGTTTTTTATTCCCTCGAGAAACACTATGTTCTCGACCGAACAGCCGACGAGATCCACCAAGTAGGTTGTCGTCGGTACCGACATCTCGAATTTGC
This sequence comes from Ichneumoninae sp. B BG-2022a, assembly GCA_030522725.1. Classification (NCBI taxonomy): domain Eukaryota; kingdom Metazoa; phylum Arthropoda; class Insecta; order Hymenoptera; family Ichneumonidae; species Ichneumoninae sp. B BG-2022a. Next base: position 5,590 of record JAPYZD010003604.1, read on the forward strand.
ATTCAAGATCTACATGGAAAAAAGACGAAAACATGCGAGTGTGAGATAAAAATTGAGTATGACAGAAAATGGGCAAAGCAAGAGAGGTTGATCGGTACCGGGAAAGGAAAGAAAGCGTAGAAGAGTCTTGGCGGATCCTTCCTCGGGCACCGTCAGGATGAGTATCTGATACGGATCGTTAATTTTATCCTGAACTGTAACGAAGTCGGCAACGGGACCGTTCCAGATTTTCTTCCCCAACAAAGTCTGGAGACAAATGATACTGAGTACGCCGTCGGAGCGCAAACCAATCATTGCTCTGTGGAACAACGTAAATCTGTGATAATATGATACCAACAATTATTTTCATTGCAGAACGCACGTATTGCCATACTTGCCCATAATTTTTAAAGAATTTCACTTTGGTATACTCGAAGGGTAGAGCACCCTGGTGAGCGCAACGTCGCCCGCTCGGCCACAACTCGATGTGCTGGCCGATTGTTACTATAGATGAATTACCGGAAGGAAGTTCAAGATCGACGCATTCGGCCTACGTAAAAAATTACCAATAAATTGGCAGCATGAGGGATGAAATCAAAACCGATAATAGCAAGTAAAAAAAAAACAAATTCGCCGTTTTCCAACCGATTGTTGAAGGCTCGATCAGAGAGAAAAGCTGTTCTACCTGTGAGGTTTTTGAACCTTTGAAAATCTCTGAGCAATCTATGCCTTGCACTATTTCCTCCAGTCTCTCTTCGTCTTCACCACTCAGTGCTGAATGGGCAGCTTTTATATTGAACCCTTTGATGCTGAAAACAATTGTTTTTAAATAATAATTTTTTCTCTGCATACATTTTTCTTTTTCATGACAAAAAAATTAATTTACCAGTAAATAACTCCGCTGGCTGCTACGAGAATAATGTCTGTCTTCGGGCCACTATCTTGCACACAGATTTTCACAACGGAGTCACCAAATTTTTCTTCTATATTTCTGCAATTGATGAAACAAAAGTAGTTTTACGGAGCTATGGACCCAAGAGTGGTTTGATTTTACGTTTTACATTTCTGAAGGAGGAACTTACTCGTAGAACACCTGTCTCCCACCGCTAGCAATGTGCAGGCAGTGAAAGACGCCGGTGGCAAGTGCTATGAACAGGAAAGCCCCATTCTTGGACATGCAATAGGTAGTTATGAGCGAGTCGAAGCCAACACTGAGGATGATCTCGTGGCAAGATTCATCGCTGAATATAGTTATGGATTTGTCCACGGCGACGCACAGCATGGAATATTGAATCGAAGCGGACACACTCGGATTGTCGATGACCTGTAAAGAGACGCATAGACAGTGAAAATAAATTTTGACTGGTAATATTTTTTTCATCACTCGGTGCGGAAATGGCCACTTTTCCGCCAGCTTTGCGTGCGTAAAACTGCCATTGTCGTACCTTGTGATGAAAAATTTCGTACATCCCTCGTGTGAAACACTTTTTCTAACTCATGTGATTACAGCACTCGCCTTCGGCTCTTGCTGCAAACTCACACTCATTAGAAAAACGTTTTTTTCCCTCGTGGAGTAATGTACTATTTCATTTCCTTTTTTTGCTTTCAATTCCTATACGCACAGAAAGGCAGTTTTAGCACTGCGTGCGAGAAAGTTCCTTTCTGTGCATACCTCCAAAAATAAAAAGCATGATTTTTGTCAATTTGTTAGGAAAAATTATGTGAATAGCAAAGGCATAGAATGGAGAGTGCTGGCTCGTGTGAATGCGGAATTCTCACACTCGTCAACTGCCTTTCTATGACCTTGCCATACAAATAGCTATTCCATGATCCGTGCGGTAAGTGTTATATACCTCGCCATTGGATTGAATAGTTGCCAGTGTGGAAGTTTCATAAATCGATCCATTGTTCTCAGCGACTGTGCGTGCGCCAAAGTTAACTGTTTCGTCGTCCGCATTGAATCCCGACTGTACTTTGTTCCACAAAGCCATTTGGGTAGTACCTGTTGCTGTGTTTGGAACCCCGACCTACGCACCCTAACCCCAACCAACGTTAAGTAAACGCCATTAACGCAAATTAAGAGAAACGAAATTATTTCGTACCTGGTCATTCGATTATTTGGGTCGCCGAATCTCCAAACGATTTTTTTTTGTAAAAATATGAGACGAACTAACCGGTGTAACTGATCGAATATCTAACACGCATCACGGTAAGATTGTGTTTCGAATATTTGAAACCGGCGTTCGTTTGAATTCAAATTGCGTATAACTCGGTCGGTAACTTGAAAACTGTAATCTGAATTTCTTTATCAAGTGCCGTAATACTAGCAATCCAGACGAGCGTCTTACAAAATAAACATTGATGCTATACAGGTGGCCCAGATGGCACGAAAAATTATTTAACAAAAAGTGATCTCAATGGGTTCCATATGTCCGTCAGAGATGCTTTCGATTTGGTGTTTTTTTCGTTATTACAAGACTGCTCATGCGCACGGTCGTTATTTGATACTAATTCAGATGTGAAGGGGAGCTCACCCCTGAAGGTGACCTCGCATTTTCCTCAAAGCCTGCTAACTGTCGTACATCACCAGTCAATTCAGAGTCTATACTCTCACATTCACTATTCCAAATTTCTATCGATGAAGTGCTAATTCACCAATGAAAATAATTGTGGCGCATACTAATCCAATACCAAGAATCACGAATGCAAATATTAATTCGTCCAATTCTATTTTTTTGAAGTCCTTATTATTCATGACCTGCTGATCAAATTTAAATTCAGTCAAATTCGTTGGCTTCCATTTTACGTCCCACGGTTCAAGCACATCCGCCTCTACCAATTTTGCAATTATCTTGTTGAATCGTTGTTCAAGAGGCCAGTCCCAACGGATCGGGAAAGCAAGATACACCGGTACAATGAAGTCACCACTCACGTGCATTTGTAACTCTCGCGCTTGATCAAGTGCCTCAGAAACACCAAAGAGCACACAAGCACCCGACGAATCGTCGATCGCGTGCGTAATACAGGCGTCGATGCCATTCACCTCTATGAAACGTTGCTTAAGGTCTGGATGCTCAAACAAAATTTTGGACGCAGGGAAACCATAAACCTTATAACCCAAGTCCACAAGGTCCTTTATCGTATCTACATTTCGGAGAGGAACTGTCGTTGTCAGCAATGACGCTAAATTGCCCTGATAAATACCCTGCATCGTCACCACAAATAAGAATAGACTGGTTAAATAAATTCGCGTTGCGGTATTATGGCGTAAATTTGTAAAAGCCGTGTTACAAGTCATACGAATAATATTAAGCATTGCCGGTATTAGAGCCTGACCCACGAAAAATTTAAAGAAAATTAGGGTGATCAGATAAACAATACCCATTCCAAATCGCGAATCGGCATCGATGACACCAAGGATTTTGTTCAGTTGCGATTTGTTACCTCTAAATTTGGATATAAGGACGAATCCAGTTTGTGTGTGTGGATAAGTTATTAAATGGTAGATCCATGTGTAAAGTATCCAACGAGGCACTGTTTGCATATCTTCAGTATTGAGACTTGTCAGACTATAGAGACCCGTGAATTTCGGTGTTACATTTAGAGCACAATAAACAGTGTGTAGAATTCGTTTGTGGGTAATCCAAAACTTATACGAGCTTTCGTTTTTCTTCGTACGAACAAGATTGCCTAGTTCGCTTCCATCCACGCGGATCTCGTAACCCTGTAGATCCTTCGTCTTGTCGAAATCTAATTCCGAGCATAGTGCCTTATTTTCTCGATACTCCCGATAAAACAAAGTGAAAGGATGTTCAATTTGTCTTGGTGAAGCGTTGAACCGCTGCCAGGGAACTGGCGCTTGGTTCGTAAATGGATTGTAATTGATGATAATTCTTCCTTGTTGATGACGATAGCACATCACTTTTGCATTAAGTATATTGAGTCGCCAGGCCGCGTACAAGTAAAGTTCGGCGCTGCGACATTCGGGTGATCGATCGAGTATAAAGAACGAAGCCGCATGGTTCCACCAAATAGAATATTTGATGTTTCGGTGGATGGTAGTTGTGATCTGGTTCCAAGACGAGGCTTCCACAATGAAAACCTGGAGTTTGTGTCGAAATTGTACGGGCACATAACGAGCCTCATCCGTGTACTTCGTAACGTTATCGATCAGAGCCACAGGAATTAAGTATTGGGTCGACAGAGTTTTTATGAGAGTGTCAGGCAAATCTCCAGCAAGACCTACTCCGTCCATCCGGTCGCCATAGCAGGGTGTTACGATGCTGACCTGAAACCCGTTACACCGTTAGAAATGTTCATTCAGTTGGTATTGATAGTTGGCTGCCGTGGCCCTTACGATGACTTCTATAGGTAGAAAAGTATCGAATAAGAAACGACGCCGTCGTATTGGCTAAGGACGAAAGATCTCTTACCAAGTCTTTCACAAGACTGGCCGTTGATTCGTCCAGACTGGGGGCTGCAATGCCGATGTTGGCTCGACATATTCTCACTATGAGAACGAAAAGAACCACTGGCACCTTTCTTAGCTGCATGGCTTTACTGCGATTATTAAAACTCTTAAGAGACAACTTCAAGCTGCAAATGCAACGGTTGATTGACGACTGAATCGAATACTTCCGGAATGCGCATAAACACCTTCCGGTCACATCGCACGTCATACTGTGCGTGACTGCAACATCGCCGACTTTGGTGGACGATAATTTCCCTTTGCGTCGAGTTACTATTTACTCGTTTTATGTTTTTACAATATGCACAACAGATGGTAAAACACGATAAACGATGCCCAGCGAGGTTACATCCTAGCTGAGGTAAACGTCCTAGTGGTCGGACAAAGCGCGTGTGCAAGAGACGGAAACACGATTTCTCATGCATGGCCGGGGACTCGAACTACTCCCTTAGGTGTGCGGCCACTGGTACTTTCACCTTACACGTTGGTCAGTCCGGCGTTGATGATCGACACACGATAATGCCCTTCGTATCTATAACATCGATGTTATACCAGTGCATGTATTTAACCCAATGATAATGATCGATTTCCGTGGAAATGCATTTATGTTTTGTGAGAAAACTATTACCTGAATTTACGACTGCAGCACTTCAGCAACTGTAAGTGCACCTATTAAATGGGCGTTTATGAAACTCCCGTTTGACCTTCACGCGACTCTCGTCATTGGCGTTTTCAGAACAATTTGCTGCATGCTCGTGCAAGCTAATCGATTGGGGAAAAAATACTTACACACAATCCGGCAGTGGATGTAGTTGCGAAGAGTTCATCCCTCACATACGGCAGGAAGTGCCACGTGCGGCCTCAACTCCTAATGCTCCATGCTGAAAGCATAATCCAATATTTTTATTTATATTTCACGTTTCGCGATTAGCTTCGAAGCAGAAGTTCTTCGACCAGCTGTTCGATGATTTAGCGCTGCTGTGTCTTTCGACATCAGGACATTTATCTGTCGCCGCTCTATGGATTGGCTCATACTCACCTGCGACGTTCGATCACTTGCTCTCGTTAACCTTCGTACTCAACAAATTCCCACATTACTTATTCGAACTTTCAGTCTCGTAATTACACGAGAACACTCCTCACTCGAAAGCATACTATGAATCTGAATTATTTTTTACTGTCTGTCTCTTCTCTGTTATTCTCTAATTATTTCATGTATTTTTTTTCGCCTTTTTTTTCGTCTGGCGTCTGATCACTCAATGTTTCCAATCGCTCAATGGTCTTTCCAATCAACTTGTAATTGGGCTCAGACCGTTTTCACTTAAATAAAAAAAGAAAAATAAATAGATAAATCAGAAAATTCTTCGACCCACTGTTCAATGATTTAGCGCTGCTGCGTCTTTCGACATCAGGACATTTATTTACCGCCGCTTTGTAGATTGTCTCATACTCACCTGTGACGTTCGAGCACTTGCTCTCGTTAACCTTCGTACTCAACAAATTCCCACATTACTTATTCGAACGTTCAGTCTCGTAATTACATAAGAACACGCCTTACTCGAATGCAGACTATGAGTCCGTGAATTATTTTTTACTATCTGTCTCTTCTCTGTTATTCTCTAATTATTTCATGTATTTTTTTTTCGCCCTGTATCGTCTGGCGTCTGATCACTGTCACTGTTTCCAATCGCTCAATGGGCTATTCCATCAACTTGTAATTGGGCTCATACCGTTTTCACTTAAATAAAAAATGAAAAATAAATAAATAAATCAGAAAATAATGAAACGCGCATGCGCCTTCCGCATTAGGACGGTGTTGCAATCCAAATTCACACTTAGCAGGAACTGCCACGTGTAGGCCTAGCATCCTTTGTTGCATGCTGGAAACATAATCTAATATTTCAATTTATATTTCTCATCTCGCTATTAGCTTCGAAGTAGAAGTTCTTCGACTGTGCGATGTCTCAGTCCTGTTGCATCTTCCGACATAAATAAATTTATTTATCGCCACTCTATATGTTGGCTCATACTCACCTGTGTCGTTCAATCGCTTGCTCTCATTAATCCTCGTACTCAATGAATTTAGAATCTAATTATTCGAACTTTCATAGTCTCGTAATTACGTAAGAAAATAGTGAGACGCGGTTCCTCGTTCTGCAATAGACAGACGCTGTTGCAATCCAAGTTCATTGCTCTATATCGAATGGCGAAGTGACCCAGTTATGTCTGTCGACGACAGCAACGAAAATACACTTATTTATATCGTTTCGAAATGTCTGAACTCGTTTCTCTTTTTCTCCCTTTTCACGACGTTCTCGTCGTGGTGCGTACGATGTAAGAACGCTTCGCTGGCCACGCGCGAATTCGTCAATCAAAATTTTTCCACCACCGACATTTATATTCATTTATTTACTTCATTGTTATATATATCATATAATATTATATCATTACTATATCGCAGTTATTATCATAAATGAAATTTGAAAATAGGCTTTAAATAATAACAATTGTCACCATCGAGATTGATCAAAGCGCCCACTTCCTGTTTAATCCCAGACAAACGATAAATTACCTCGATGATATTTCCCATCGTATCGATTTCCTCGTTAGCGAGAATGTTTTTTTTTTTTTTTTTTTTTTTTTTTTTTTTTTTTTTTTTTTTGCTCGTTGCAATCTATGCATTGAAATTCAACAAAGTCCCCCGCTGTTATACGATCAGCCCAAAGGAGGCACGTCGTTTTTGTCATTTTTTTTTCTCGCAACTCGATCGGAACAACGGATGTGTATCGTGTCGATTTGCTCTGTGTATTTATAGTTTATATCATAGAAGTATGTAATAATAGGTAGGTGTTTCATTTTTTTTTCTTTTTCCATTACTCGTTTTTTTCGATTTTTTTTACCACTGTATTTTTTTTTTACTTTAAATTATCGTACCTAGTACACTGGTCCGATTGGGAATAATCGGGACTGGCAGCCAATAGACACGACGCATTTCTATCTATATATAATCTTCATCTTCTTCTATTGTATATTATGTATACTTATAATATGCCCGCCTATATAGGTATCATCTTTTTTTTACCTTTCGCAAGTGTCTGCTGTTTGTGTTTTACGTGTATTCGTGTAAGTATTATCTTGTAACACTCTTTGCTTATTTTTCGTGTCTTGCATTAATAGGAAGAGGTGCTACTGCAGGCATTACGCGTAATAGGTAGTTTCATGTTGTATCTTGAAGTTTTATGTTGTGTCTACGTGTGTGTTTGTTGTTTTTTTTCTTTTTCATGTGTTTCTTAACGATAACCATAATATGAATAATAAAGAATATTACCATCATAGCAATAATAGGTTTTATACTCGTAGAGACGTATAGTCACTATAAAGATTCTTCGAGGGGGGTAGTAATCGTTATTTATAGAGTTTATGAATTAATGGGCTCGACAGGCAATCATCACCGTTTCCTCTTCACCCGCTTTTGTTTTCAATATTTTTATCCGAATTTGCGTGGTTCGGTATACAATTAAATGTATCGTTGAGACAAGGAAGATCGAGCGTACGCCGTGAAGAGAAACATTTTCAACTCCATCGAAGAGATTTCTTTTTTTTTTTTCTCGTCCCGCACGGCGCAACGCTATTCGTTATATCCGGTTTAGAATGTCAAACATTTTTCTCACGTAATAACACGTAGCAAGACCATATAAAATCGCAGCTTACAAACGTGTCGACCCCCAATAGCCTACGCATTTTTAAATAAATTCGTCGCTCGCCTGGGCGATCGATTCACCGACAGCGAACAACAAACACCTGTTGGACAGTAATGGACCATCGTCATCGATTTTTTTTTTGTTTTTTCTATTTTTTCGATAGTTTTATATTTATACATCCAGCAGCCAGACATAATAATCGATTTTCTTTTCATCTAGTCGTTATACGTGTATAGAGTAGTCGTATCGGTAATGCGCTCTTCGTCATCGATTGATCGAAGCGCCAGCCGAGAGGATGCAGCAAGTTCACACTCGGATCTTTCTTTTTTTTCTTCCTTTTTTTAATCATTAATGCCCCGGAAACTTTCACACTCCAAGCGACATACTCGGGCTCTTTTGTCGTACATTTATCGTACACGAATCTTGTTATTTCAAACTTGGAAAACAACAATATGTCTAGAGACTTTTACAAGGACTTATTCGCTTCAAATTGTTTTCCAATTTTTTTTTTTTTTTTTTTTTTTTTCGTTAATCATGATTTCGTGTGTCACGATTAATCGAGGCGCTGAAAAACGAGCAACGCAGCAGCCGGCTTATTACTTACGGTACTCTCTAGTAATAGTCTAAAGGTACAGATGTAAGCCGTTATCATAACATCATATCGGGTAGGAAAAAATGGCAAGAATAACGTTTACGTGACGAATAATAAGGGTCGTCGGAAATAATGGTCTTCGAGTGGTCTCTTCTCAATTCTCCTTCCCTTTCTCCAAATTTTCGTTTCTTCAGCATCGAATAGGAGAGAGAGTGTCATTGGAATTTCACAAATCAATTACTTACATAATTTGTGTATATTCATATTATTTCAATAGATTTGTTGTTTTTTTTCGGACGATCCATTTTTTTTTTTCAATCGAATCTTAGCGAATCACTAATAGATAATTCATATATAGATAACTCTCGGCATAAATTATTCGAAAAAAAGAAGAATTATGAAAAGATTATTACTGATAATGATGTATAACTCGGTTGATCGCTGATCGAGGGCTCTTGGCGGTTCTGTGTAAAACATTGCTAACTAGAAAAAAACTCTAATTTTTTTTTTTTAAGGCGATGTATCTAGTAATGCGTAATCGTACGTTTGGTTTGTGTGTATAATTTTTTTTCCTTCAATTTTGCTTCTCATTCGTATCGCCTGTTTTTTTTATCATTTTTTTATTGTTATCATTAAGTTCAGACATCAGATCGGACGACCATACCAATGGCATAATGACACAGTCACCGTCATTCGGCCACACATAGATCAATAATCGATAATCGCGTTTACAGCGAACATGCAACTAACACGAAGACAATCGCCAAGTATCGAATAATATATCTTGACTTAATCTCGAATCGAACAACGTCCCCCAAGCTGTTCGATCACTCGTGGTAATATATCTGCGCGTTGTCAGACACGATTGCCGCCTTCCACTTTTGTTGGGCTCTTTTTGTTTTCTTTTCTTTTTTCTTTCTTTCTTTCTTTTCGAACGCCCGTCGCCACCGACACGCGCTTAACCACCAACCCTGCGCCGCTGAATCAGTTATTTTATTCGTATTTCGAATATGTATATTAGAGATAATAGCAATAAATTGTAGTAAGGGATTTACCATCTTATCACCTAGCATGACAAGTTTATATTGGATCTGGGTGTCAATGAATATAGGTAGTAATTGTAATTTTACGTGGATTTTTTTTTTTTCTAGAAGAAACAACGCTGCTTTTCCGCTGCTGCTGCTGCTGCTCTTTTATGCCATTCCACTGTATTTTTTTCATCTTTTCTTCGTTTCTTGGTTTTTCTTTCTTTTTTTTTTTTAAACTACTACTTGCAACTACGCGCTTTCGTTTTCATTTATATATCTCGTTTCGTGATTATTCTTACGTGAAGGACTCACTCTCTGCACGGGTGGGCGCGCAAGCTCGTGAGGAGGCTTGCCGAATAAGACGCTTCTGTACTTAGTGGCTCCATTTGTTCCATCCCTAAACAAAAAAAAATTATATGTTTACGGATATTATTATTTTTTTTCAATTATTTAATTATTAATCAATAACTCATAACTAAACGATTAATTTATTTTTCGAGGTGAACGAACTTACCGGATGTTGTTGCTTGTCTTGGCCGGGATCGGACATTCCCCACGCGGGTGGTTCCATCTTGGCGTTCTCGTTGTGAGGTATTTCAGGTAATCCCGGTGCACCGAACTGTCCGGGCAGTAACGCCAGTCCCGGTATCAACGAGAGTCCCGCCGCGCTTCCGTTGGGGAATGCTTGCTGATTGTCCAAATGTCCCTAAAAATGCAATGCACGGGAAAACAAAAAAAAAATTACAGAACTTCGCAATTAATAAAACAATTAGACGAAACATAATGGTTTTATAGTTAAGGTATTGTTGAAGTGAGCTTGGTAACATTTTCTACTTTCTTAGAAAATTGAAAATTTGATGAGCTGAAGGACCAAGGTCGATGGCTCGTTAGCTGATAATGTTACCATACATTTATGTAATCACCAAGCCAAATGTAACATACGTGAACGATCGAGAACCAATGTAACATCTCCCTAATAAATTACTTGTACTACTACTGAAAATTTGAAAGTTTTGCACTCTAACGAATATATATAAGTTTTGTACTCTACAGAATACAAATAAAAATCTTCGATTCCAAGCTGTTAAGGTTAAAAAAAAGTAAAAAAAAAAACAAACATGTCACGTACCTGAAAAGTCGATTCCATCATCTGATGCAATTCGGCGTCGATGTTGGACATACGATTGTACGAAGTATTAGGTCGGAACATCTGATGCCTGTCCATGCCAGGAGCTAGGCTCGCCCACGAGTTTACGAGTTTCTCATTGTTGAGCATCCAGTTGATAGAATCAGCATCACCTCCTGGTCCCATGCCGGTGGCATAATTTTTCCACGCCCTCTCCGTGCCAATAGGTCTCGGCACTTTGCGATCTTCGATCTTCATCTGATTCATATCCTGGGCAACCTGAGCCGGTGAAGAGGGTGACATAGCCGGCGATCCGCCGTTCTCCAAGCTCGTTATAAGATCGATATTGCCAGGCTGTCCGGCCATGCTTCCCAAATGATTGGGAAAGCTTATCTGACCCATCATCGGATCCTGATGTGGAGGACAATTGTTGTGAGGTGGAGCGAACGGCCATCTAGTTTGTCCGTTCGACGACGACATGTTCGGATTCGGCGTGCCTCGGGAAACGGCAGGCGTCGCTTGCTGATACTTTCCCATTGGAAAATTGCCGCCCAACATAGCGAGATTGTTCGACTGTTGAATGGCCGAGGGTGGAGGTGGGGCTGGTACAGTCGCGAACATATTCGGATGGATGCCCGTCGCCGCGTTGAGCATCGTCACCTGCGGCTTGCTGTTCAGATGAAGAGAGCTCGAAAAATCGGGAGCCCTCGGATTCAATCTCGACATACTGACTGTCGTATTGACGGTGGCCGATTGCCCGCCCATTGTCTGAGCGAAGCTCTGCATGTGAGGATGAAAAGGCATCAGCGGATGTCCGGGCTGCGCCTCGTTCGGCACCATCTTCAAGAGGCTCGAGTTTACGTTGGGATGCTCGAAACCGCTGTTGTTCGCTTTGAAGAGATTTACGTCGAGACTCGGCTGGGAACTCGAGGGTTGCTGTTGCATAACGTGCTGCTGGTGCGAGGCTGCCGCGTTTCTGGCGCCGATTTCCGCTTGAAAGACCGGACGGTTGTACTGCGACATCTCTATGTTCTGCTGCGTCATAACCGGCCGGGCTACTGCCAAACTTCCAGGTGGTTTGTTAGCCGGATGCGGATGCTCGTTGTAATTAACGGACGATTGAAACTGTGGTGGTTGGATGGGGTTGTGAATGCCGGAGGTTGACACGCCACTGCCGATCGCGTTTGAACCGGAAGTGCTGTTGTTAGTTGCGCCCTGAGATTTCGTGGAGACTGGTGAACACATCGCCGTTGCGCCTCTGTAGCCTGGAGCCTTCGAAGCATCGACCTGATCGGGGAGACAATAAAAATGTTCGTTAAAATCATTTTGCATTAAAAAGAATATTGGTCGTTGGTAAGATGGATGTTTTGGTCATTCGATAAAAAATGTTACGCTCCATGCTTCTTTTTTCATAAAAGCTGCACATTTTTTTAGCTACAATATAATAACATTGTCAAATTGCAAGTCAATTAGTGACCAAGGTATTGCATTCTGCAAGTGTTAGAGTCGATCATTTTGTATTAAAGACAATATTGGCCGTTAGTGGTATGAATGTTTTGGTCATTCAATAAAATATGTTACGTTCCATGATTTTTTTTTCGTAAAGGATGCACTTTTTTTGCTACAATCTTACATAGTCAAATTGCAAGTAAATTAATGACCAAGGCATCGCAACGTACAAGTGTAAGAGTCAATGTACGAACCTGCGGTGGAGCGCTGTCGATGAATTTGTTGGAAGAGTTGCTACCGGATGCGTTGACATTGACTCCGCCACCGGCGACAGTAGCGAAATTCATGCCCTTCTGCGACTCGTTCTCTCTGCCACCCCACATAGATTGTTGCGTTACTTTCGAGAAAGTGTCGTTGAACAATGAATATTGAAGCGGCGTGTTGCTCGTTTGTTGCTGAGACTGTTGCTGCTGTTGCTGTTCCTGTATCGTCGGAGCAATGGGGGTCGAGCTTCGCATTTGCTGTTGTTGCTGATGGGCCTGTTGCTGTTGCGACTGCTGAGTCGTCTGACTCGTCGGCAATTGTACTTGCTGCTGCTGCGCCGCTTGAGAAACTTGCTGTTGCTGTTGTTGCTGTTGCTGCTGTTGCTGCTGGGGCGGCTGAATGGGCGGCTGCTGTTGAGGCTGCTGGCCGTGGTGATGGCTCTGCTGCTGTTGCTGCTGAGCAACGGACTGTTGCGATATAGTAGCAGTTTGCGAAACGATGGCAGGTGGCGAGGGCGTAACCCGAACTGAATTGCTCGACGTGCTCGATACAGGACCGGCGTTGTCCGAGCCATTGGACAAGTTGGCGGACACGACGCTCGAGGATTGGATCGTTGAACCGGATGTTCCGGGCGAGTACGACGATTTACCAGCGGTATAGTGGATGATCGGCGGTGCTGAGAGCGTGGGCAGTGGTCGGCAGTGTTTCGGTGATGTCCTCGAAGCAGCACCGGAGACACCGGCAGAGCCGCCAGCCGTGGGATTGACCGGCGCTATTGACGAACCAAAGGCCGCTCCCGATGACGACCCGACTGCTGATGCTGTTCCTGATGTCGGTTGCTGCTGTGGCGACGTCTGTGGCGTTGTCGAGGCTGTGGACGACATTACGGTCACAGAGCTTGATTTCGACGATTTCATCTTATTTCCTTGATTATTGTTCGATTGCATGACTGTGGTTGAGGTATGATTCGAGGCAGTGATTTCAGTTAGTTTCGCAGCGAACGACGATTGTTTCGTGATTGTCGTGACGATTTTTGTTGAACGTCCAGACGTCATAATGGCGCTCGTGTATGACATTGTTGTCTTTGTATTCGTCGAGGATGCGATTTGGGCCGCGGCTATCGACTGCGCTCGTTTTTCCGCTGTGGGGAAGTTATCAGATTTTTTACCGATTATTTTTCTCTTTTTTTTTCGATTACTACGAATGATTTTGTTTTTGCGATGATTTTTTTTTTCTAAGTACAAATGGCAGAAGAGTCGCGAAGAAGGATCGGAAAGCCTCTCGCGTCCACTGGGCCCGCGTATTCTCGTCCA
>JAPYZD010003605.1:0-12697 GCA_030522725.1 Ichneumoninae sp. B BG-2022a
CAGTACCTTTAGTATACATGATTTTTTTCAGATTTTTACACCATCAAGAAGTACTTGCAATTTTCTCTTATTGTTGTCGAACTTATGCGAAGTCAGCGCCTCCCTCCTTAACAATGTTTCGATTGTCACCATGTTTTTGGGCGATGGAAAAATTGATTGCGCTGATTATTTGTAATTCACGCTCAACTATAGCAAAATGATGAACGTATATTTATATAAGGATACGATATTGTTTTATTAGACGATTAATTTTTTTTCTGTTTTCAGGTTTCCCCATCCAAAAATTGCAGAGCAGAGTTTTACACCTCCACGTATTCGACTACGATAGATTCTCGAGGGACGACTCCATAGGAGAAATGTTTCTACCGCTGTGCCAGGTAATCTCACCATCTGTTCTCATCCGTTCTCACTTATATATCAAATACCAATTACCGAGAGGTAAGGGGACGGGCGGCATGCATCACCGAACGTTTAATCGCTCGCAGGGATATGTGCAATTAAGCACGTCCTGCCCGTCGGCGTAACCCTACGAACGCCCTATCGCCAAATCCCGAAGCGTTAATGTTTCGCGCGCGCGGTTCCGTTTGCTTCCCCTCTAATTGACCATATCGACCAATATTCTACTGCGTAAATTTTCATTCTGACAGTTATCCCTTCGGCAAATTCGACGCAATCTCTATGGCTACGGAGTTGTCCACCCTAAGAGCAACGACACTCCAATTACTTGTTTTCCAAATCTCTCACCCATCGAAACGATGGGAGTTTTTTTTTGTCTTGAAATTTTATTTTGTAATATTAACTTATCAAATATATATTTTATTCGTATATTTTTTGTTTGAAATTGTTGCCGAGTGGGAAGCACGCATCGTCGTGGAGTATCAGATAAATTATTTACTTTAGTAATCGTGACAATGAACCGGAAGCTCGCGTGACTGCCGTGAACGACGACGGACCACCGCCCCATTAGACGCGGGCGAAGTACCCTGGATTCGCTGACCGTGTGCGTTACACCCTGTCCCATAACGATTTCAGTTCCCTTTGGTGGGTAATGCAAGTAGCACATTCATTTCCCAGGAGGGGAATCGCGAAACAGACGACGGTAGTAACACCCAACCCAAGGATTCCATTAATGCAACACCGGAAATGTGAGCAGCGGAGGCTGATTAACCCGCGTTGAGGTGATACCCTATGGTCCCGATTTGCCGCGGCGTTACAACTGACTGAGCAGTCAGTGACGCTACCGGAAACCACTCACCCGTGAGGGTGGGATACATTATTCTCATTCTCACTCGGTCTCTCCGTGTTGAATAATCGTTACGTTTCTATGCATGATAATACGTACTTTGCACGATATTTGTTCACGACAACGCATTCAGCGTTAATACACTGTTCAGCGAGAATGTTCTACCGAAAAATTCCCGTTCGGAAGATAATGTAACGGATATTGTAACGTGTAATTTCCTAATTACTTCTTTTTCATGACCCTGAAGATATCTGCATGCGCCGAAATTTCATGAAGTTATAATGGTTGTATTTTGCATTGTCCAATCTTTGCTTGAAGAAGTTCACTTGGAGATTGAAATTTTATAAGTGAACAATTGCTTATTCTCGCTAAAGACGTGCACTGATAGAAACTGGCCGAAGATGAAATTTGATGTCATGCAGATATCTTCAGGGTCGTTCTTTTTCCACCATAATGATTTACTCCCGAGTTCCAAAAAAAAAAGTCGGCAGTGTTTCACCCGAGGTGCCCTTTTTTTGCTGGTTTACTCGGAAGCACGTTTCACCGTAATTTATTCGCGGACAGAAAAAACCACCGTTCTCTTCGGTGGACAGGAACGTGTTTGAGTTAAAAAGAAAATCACAGGAAAAAGAATCGCACGAGGGACTTTCACGGGCGACGAACCAACCCATGCGTTAGCGCACGCCATAACTCCAATGCCCGTCTAAACTTTCTGTTTGTCCAAGTGTTCTAGTCCCTGGGGTTATTTCTTTCACCCTCGACAACAAAGGTTCGTCCCTATCTTCGTTTCCTCGCCGTCGAGTGTCTCAAAGGCTCGTCTCAGTTAAGACTTACAGAATATATATGCATATATATATATATATGTATATAGTATATTTTATTTGAAAACCGCAACCCTATTATTCGATTCCACGACGACAGTACCGAGAAATTCCCAGGAGCTTTCATGAATAATATTATTATGCCGAATATTATTATCTTAATTCTTTGAATAATCGTTTAGATAATTATGATTATCTTCAAGCACGAGCTCAGTGAACCGTCGATTTATCCGCACAGTTTTCCCAACTATTATAATTCTGCAGGGTCAAATTTGCACACCGTTTGGGGAGGCAGCTTTTGCCTTTTAGAGCTGCTTTGTGGCCAACTACGTTGCCTCCCTCGCCATTAGCCGTGGTGAGCGGTAGAAGAGCGAAAAGGGGTACAGCTTGCGCTTTCTACCGGGAATTAATTTTCTATTCAATGTTCTCTCCCGTCTATCGTCGTCCTCTCCGTCGGTGGCAATTACGTTTCACGATTCTTTTTTTTTATTCTACAGAGCACCGAAGCGTAAAGACAACAAGAGAATGATAATGATTGGTCTCGTTGTTGAGCCGAAAAAAGCGAATTTTTCAGGAAAAATTTACCCACATGTAAATGCTTTAACCAGCAAGTGCCTTTATTTTTTTCTCCGTGATTCTCAGGTCGACCTTTCCGAGAAACCGTCATTCTGGAAAGCCCTGAAACCACCGGCGAAGGACAAATGCGGTGAGCTGCTGTGCTCGCTGTGTTACCATCCGAGCAACTCCGTTCTCACGTTGACTCTGCTAAAGGCCAGAAATCTCAAAGCGAAAGACATCAACGGCAAATCGGGTAAATCTGTCGCATATTATCGGCGATCTATGATTTTCATTGATTACCTTTTTCATTGACTGTACCACTTATAATGCAAAAGAAAGATAAATAAATAAAAATAACCCAATAAGATAAATACGAGAAAATTGATATCAGCGAAACGATATCCTTTGCAGATCCCTACGTCAAGGTGTGGTTGCAGTTTGGCGACAAGAGAATCGAGAAGCGCAAAACGCCGATTTTCAAGTGCACCCTGAATCCAGTATTCAACGAGGCATTTTCCTTCAACGTTCCATGGGAGAAGATAAGAGAGTGTTCGCTCGACGTGATGGTCATGGACTTCGACAACATCGGACGAAACGAGCTCATCGGTCGTATACAGCTAGCCGGTAGGTTTCCTGAAATAATGTCTTCTCATCTCGCACTTACCACCCTTATAATTACTAGCGTGCCACGAGCGCGTGGTTACAACCCTGTCGAGGGGGGTGTCGCTGTTCCCCAAGCGCGTGCAAAACTCCCCCAAGGGTTCGGGCGTATAACACAGTCTAATGACTCTCTTGAAGTTTCTAATAGTGTTTACGAAATACATGGAACAGTTTCGACGAGCATTATATTGTATGGGTAACTCAATAGTCTCGCTACTGCGCGAGATACAGTCTGCGTTTCGTGACCAAGTTTCACTATCAACTATATTCGTCGTCAGTATTATACGACATTGTTAAGGCCCGAGGTAAGATCTCATATCCGGATAGATTTCCAACGTGTATCTTTGACAATTACATGAGTATCAGAACTTCCTGTTGCGTGAGTACACGATACCCGGATAGTCTCGTGAATCCCGTTTTTATCACCCTTATGAAAACGATCTATTTTGCCGATACCGATTTTAAAGAATATCCGAGTATAAGGATGGGGAAAAGCTCGCTTTTCACCGCTAAATGAGGTAACTTTACCTCACTATAAGGTAAAGAACATCTTCAGATTCCAGCAGTTACTGGTTAAGAACAAATTTTATGTGATAATAACTGAAACCAATGTGGAGGGGATAGTTTCCAGTTTACAAAACACGTCGATTAATTACAAAAAGATAAATATTTTCTATTACGGAAGAAAGTAACAAGAGCGTCCAAATGTATTGGGACAATGTTTGTCACAATGTTTTGGACAATGATAGATTTTCAGAATTCTGCTTTACGAGCTCAACCAGTTCATATTAATTAAAAGAATTTTTTTGCCATTTGTCAATTAAATCAAGGAAAACATTATATTTACTCGGAACAATTATAATCAGAGGGCAGCAGTAGCAAAACAAGCGAATAAAGCAAGTACAAGTAATATAATATGTTAAAAATAATAGTAGATACGATTATAAGTGTGAAATTGGATTTCTAATACTTAAATTCGGAATAAATCAAATCTGCATAGAAGTGTCCAATGACTGGGACGTGTCCGAGCATTGGTACTGTCACCTCACGACGAAGGCACTTGAACGTCATTTAATCAGTAATTTTGTCCGATACGGGTATGAAATTTGCAATGAATAACATAATTAAATCTTCCAATGTTACAGGTAAAAACGGTAGCGGAGCGAGTGAAACGAAACACTGGCAGGATATGATCACAAAACCAAGGCAAACGATTGTCCAGTGGCATCGCCTGAAGCCCGAGTAAAGGGATCACCCGAGCTCGAAGTACAATGATCAGTTGTTCTATCGTGGATTCATTTGTTTCGATAGCTGGAAGGCTTCCGCTGGAGGTCGGGAGTAAGAGGAGACTAACAGAGGTACAGAAGAAATCGTGACAACGCCTTTTCCGATCGAAGAATCGGTATTGTGACATTCCCGAAATTTGCAACATCCCTCGAGTACACGACAAGTTCCATCCTCGCTGGCCCATCCTTACCCAATCCCATGATAATCCATCACCGCCGAAGATCTCGAAGCGAGAAAACGCCAGGTATTTTGTAAATAGACGCACACTGCGCGTACTCGCTGTCGCGGATTCCGCGGTGTTGCATAATTAATTATGTATTTAGAATGCGGGAGCGATATCTCGCGACGTCGATCTGCGTGGATCAGATCGCGCGCATCCGTGGATCGGATGTACTTCGATCAAGAAGAACGAAAAAATTAGTTTAAAAAAGAAAAAAACAACGTCGCGTAAATCGCTCGCTGTTGTAAGACGAATTCTTCTTCGACTTCGGGGCAATGTTGCGCGCAAGTTTAAAGACGAGTGGATTGGATTTGTAAACGATGTATAAATCGCGCGATCCTGGCAACTGCACTATACTCTATACCACGTAAATATACATAAATATATTATACATGTGTATTGGCGACGCGCGCGTACCTCCCCGGTGAGATGCGGTAAGAGTAACGACGATGACGAGTGCGATAGATGATGTAATGATGTAATGGAAGAAGAAAAAAACTATTAAAACAAACAGATGCACAAAAGAACAGAAAAATTATATGAGGAACGAAACGAATTGCGCAAGATTTTCTCGCCCCGAGCATCATTCTAAACGACTTCCAATGTACCTTCGGGTAAAAAGGGAGGTACAATAACGAATTTATACGATATAAACGCGTTCCGCGTGGAACGCACGTAGGATTTTGACGAAACATGAGAAACACGTAGAGACCTCGGTAATATACATATATTTTTCTCCTCCCTTATCCACCCCTCCACCAACACATCGCCGGTCGAATATGTGTTATTATTGCTTGTTTATTCCGAGCGAGACTCACGGTATCGAGGGCTTTTTCACTTCGTCGAACAAACGAAAGAATGAGGTAAATTCGTGAAATTCGTGGGTGACACGCAGTTCGTTGAGTGTAGAAAACAAATAAAATATACAGACGCGCCGTAGTGTGAGGCGAGATTCAGAAATCGCTCGTTCCGTACAATAATAACGTATCCACGTCGAGATTTCGATTTGCGATCGGTAGAAATGGTCCTGCGATCTCTCAGCTCTAGAACCGTAAATTCTGTGTCCCGATTGAGACCAATCGGGACACAGATGTCGCTTCGCCGCTCGTGTCATTGGTCGCTGAAACGTTCAGATTTTGAGATTAACTTAAGATACGGAAAAAATATTACGGAGCAAGTACAATTATCTTCGTAGTGTAACGAGAATTTGAGGCAATGGAGAGTCTGAAAAATGTCATAAAGAAGTCAAATCGTATGATTTATACGAGAGAAACTTGCGAATACCAGAGCTTATAGATTATGTTGACCTGAAATATAATCTCAACACTTGCTGCCCGAAGTATTTATGAATTAGTCATTTTTGGTGAACAATAATCTTCAACAGGGTGTTTGCCGAATCGCCGGATCAGTGTCTATCGCGCAATCGAATATCTTCCAGCGTCTTGACATAGTTCGATTGCCATGTACCTTTACGGAGTAGCCAAAGAAAATTCGCGTTGTGCTTTGAGGTTTATTATTGATTATTCTTCATTGTTTTATACCGTCTGCACGAGGAACGTTGAAACGACGACGAATGCGAAAGCGATAGACCGATTGTCGTAATTTCGTCACCACCCGCGATGCACCCAAGGTTGTAACTTCGCGCTCACCGGATGGTGAAGTTGCACAACAATCGGTTCGTACGAATCATACGGCACATAAATTTTGATTATTCGTAGCAATCGATAAAAGGAAAGATATTTTTGACGGAACTTTTGTATTGAAAAAAACAAAGTGAGACAATTTTTGGGGAGTTTCAAATAATAAATTGTGATCGGTGTACCTTATTCATACACTAAAAAAAAAAAGATAAAAAAACAAAAGAAAACAAAAAAGGTTATTATATTATACGTGGTAGTCTGCTGTTGTTAACAATAATGTAGATCATCCAGACAAATTCACGTACGAATTTGCTTGGTACGATTGAACGAAACAAAACTAAAAAGAACAAGGTTACTTGCTTTTTCAATGTAAATCAAAGTCTTCGTTGGCGTTTGAGATTATGCACCTGTCCTCCGTCGGTAAGACAGGAAACTAACGCTGTCGACTCTCAGTCTGGGCAAAACGGCAGTATTTATGTCATAAATCAAATTCATATAAGAATTTAATTTTCAACGAAAATGTCATAGTGTCATCGAGAAGACAAGTGACCAGTTATGGACACCTGCTTTACCGATGGGCGATTGTCGCGTCGTGTCCATCATTGGCGCGTATTATCGTTTAATTATTCTCAATCTGTCGTTGAAGCCGATTTTCGAAAATCGCGAACGTGTAACGAAATTGTGATCGCAATCATGGCTATAGTACGGAGTTATCGTCACGTTTGTTTTCTTTTCGCTGTTACGGCGAAAGTAATCCGTGGCGAAACAATCGTCGCTCTCGTTATTACGTGAATTGCCAATCAACTATAAATTATTATCAGCACCATAGATCATCCTCATTTGACAAAAAAAAAGTTTGTATATTAATTACAAAAGTGTTGAAGATAGATCTTTTTAACTGCAGCAGAGGCTCCTACTGTGTATCGTATTGCTAAAATATACACAATTGGGAAGAAAAAAAAGTAGCGTAGATAACCTAGTATGTAAACAGGATAGTATTTAATATATATAAAAGTATAAATAACGTTAAGGATAAATGGTTATATATAAATATATGTATATTATATCGGATTATTGCGTAGCACAAAGATTAGTTAACATTTGTATGTTGTAGCCTGTACATACACGAAATACACATAAAAGTTGCCCGGAACCCTTGACGATTGGAACTACACCTGTATGTTTGTGTAACTTCGAATTCCCAAGTCAATTTCTTTTAGATACCGAAGGAACGAAATACCTATGTCGATACTCTCATATCACGAATATAGGGTAAGCAAGAGAAAACGAAATTTTCGTAGCTTTTCTTCTGATACCTTTGATATATAATTACAAAAAAATATGAACTTGGCAATATAACCGTTGTGCCATTCGTCATAGTGTCTGGGCAGCGCAGATGCCGCTTGAGTACATAGTATGTAACAAAAAAAAGAAATACACAGTACCCGGAAAATATATCGTCTAGTAAAAATACTTTAGGTAAAAAGATAAAGAACAAAAAAAACAAAAACAAAACTTTATATCGTGATGTATATCAAGGTGTGGCTACAGTCTGGTGACAAGCGATTAGAGAAATAGTGAGAACATGAGGTTTAACAGATGTTCGATGTTAAAGTTGTTGCGCTCTCTTTACATTGCGCAGTATGAAAATACGCTCATTTGAAGACTATATAATATGTTGATTATTGCCGACTGTTCAATCGGGCAGTACCTGAGTCACGAAGAAAGTTACGTATTGATAGAACGATACTCTTTTGGGAATCCGAAGCTGACATTGAGGATGTTGGACCACAGCGCTTGTTAAAAAATTTCCGTAACGGACGATCTATCGACTAGCGTGAAACGATCCAACGTCCTAAAAATTTATGAATTACCTTCCTTATTGTTTTCGGTATGAATAACGCTAATCTTTGTTCGGTAATCAACGCATCACTGCACCGCAGAAATAACAATTGTATTATCTCGAGGAATAGCACAAATTAAATTATTTATCGCTACGATAGTTGTTAAAAACGACGTATTAACGACGATGACGAATTAACGACCCTCTTCTTCCGCGCGCAACGTTGCAAAGCTAAAATGCTGTGATTTCAATTTACAAGGCAGATTAATGCTGTACGGCACACACTCTACCCTTATAATTTGAAAGTAATCGTGAACAGACCGAATATATTTGTTAAACGACAACGTTCAAATCACGTTATTTTTGCTGCGCAATGAATAAATCTAGCAAGAAATGAAAAATAATGTAGAAAAATAAGGTATCTGTTTCCAATATACTGTGTACAAGTTAAATCTCTATTATACATATTCGAGGTGCGAAATGATCGCGCGATATTGTCGATCTTGCGTAGAGTTTGCTCGATCAATTCGTGACTCAGAAAAAGAAGGAAAAATTCTACAGAACAATTCAACATTGAACTCAAGAAAACGAGTCCTTTGCGCTCTGAAAAGGACCCATCCTCATCTTGCCCTCCATACAAATATTTTTATATCGCAAAACTATCGATTTCTCTTTATCCTCTGGAATAGCAGAACTTTCGTGCAAGATGAAAAAACAGCAAGCAAACTATCCTCTGGAATTTATCATGAAAAAAACAAGCTTCTATTTTTGTCATGCACAGAATCATACCGGTCGATGAGATCGGGACGATACGGGGTACCCAGGCAGAAGGACAGTGGGGCGTAAACATATTGTGGAGCGTAAACATTTTTTGACAATTGATCATGTTATGACAGACATCGTTCTCCGGTTCTAGGTTGACTAATATAACGTTCGCCTAGTTCAGGCCATTTACCTCGAACTTTTGACCATCGCACGAGTACAGGTTGAAAAATCAAAAGAAATTAACAGTATAGCGTCTTTCGTATTGCCCCCCTTCGCCTCAACCTCGACACCCCTGTCGTCTCGCTTTCCCTTAGATATATATAGATATATATATACATATACACAGAAAATAATAATCAGGAATATATTCTTTTCAGAGCTTAAAGTTATGTATTTGTCATACAGTGCCAGTTTACCGTACGACGGGGTAGTCTGATCGTTGTCTAGCAAATTAACGGAATAAACAACCGATTTAAAAAAAAAAAAAAATGAAAAATAAAAAAAAAATACCAAAAGTAAAAAGTTCGTAAGCTGAGAGTTGTCTAGTTTTTGTTAGAAATAAAAAAGGGAGAACAAAGAGTAATAGTTTTTTGTTAGAAGAAAGGCTCAAGTAGCTGGCAGACCTAGATACTTGTGTATAGTTTATTATACACGTCGAGCTAATACCAGCGAGTGTGTCCTTCATGAATGCATATCTCCGTAATCTGTGAAGCAAATGCAATACACACACACAGACAGACATTAAAATACAGTGACGCTTAAAGCAAACGATCGATCGATTGTTCGCGATGAGCTGACATATTGTTTCAAGTGTTACCGCGTGAGCAACGCGCGCATAAGATGAACGTTTCAATTTCTAACTGATCAAAATCGATTCGTAGCCGGGGCCGAACAATATGTGGAAATAAATACAAAAAAAGAAATATATATATATATATATATATCCAGACGAAGTTATACCAGAGTCTCAAAGCCAAGTGTCTATATCATGTACTATAATGTTACGTCGTACAGCCTATGTCTCGTAAGCGCAAATGAACATCAATCAAACAAGTTTATCTATATCTTTATCTCTATATATCTCTCTCTCTGTCTGTCATTGGCATGTTTCTTTTCTATGATATAAAAACCATCTCACATTCGCGGAGTCCTATAAAGATTTGTATCACGAAGTCGAATACGAGGAGAGGGACGTAAAAAAAAGTTGTCAGGCAAGTTTTCTCGCGTATATATTGCTATTAATATAAATCTACGAGAATTCAAAGATATATATTTGTTTGCATCACTAACGTTATCATCTCGACAGCGGCAAATTAATTTAAAGTATTATTCCAGACAACCAGATTGCACGTATTTATTAACGATAAACTTCGAATGTACAATTTGAAGGACGATCTCGTAAACGACGATCGTTCGTTCGTTTGTGAATTTCTTGAAAGTTTTTCAGCAGGTGAAAGATTAAAAAAAATATAGAAAGAGCTCTACTTAGAGTATACCGGATCCAATGTACAGCCTTTTAAAAAATAGTTAAACGAAGACGAGATGAAGATGGATTTAAATGAATAAAGACAACGCGTGAAGTATATTATGTAAAACGCGATCGCGCTGAAAATTAGTTTTAGCCAAGAAAACACTTTAACGAAAAAATATTTTTGCGCTTAGTGTTAAACGAGTATCTTTACTTCGCTACGTGGAATGAACGGATGTAAAATTTGGTGATTAAGACGTCGACGACGATGATGATGATGATGATGATGATGATGGCCGATCGGGGTAGTCGTTAATCCTTTTCACACGAATAATGAATTTATTTATTTTTCTTCACAAAAACTCGAATCTCGGGAAGATACGATCGCCGCGTTATGAAATAGTTTCACTGATTCTCTGCGAGGTTGTGAACTTCGGATTATAACTTAGATTATCGTAGCCGACGAGATTACTATTTAGAATAGACGGAACGTAGGTACGATTAGAGAAGCTAAAGCCGGTTTAATCGTATCTTCCGATGATTCGAATTACTCCAATGAAATGGAACCAATTATTGTATACTTACGTTATTATTTCGTAAAAAGTTTGTTAAACATTCAAATCGTTGCATTTTAACACCATACAAACAGGCCCATGTTCTGTAAATGTAGTAATAATGAATACGAACTAAGGATCGAAGCAAAATAAATTATTGTATGAATCGTTTGTGGAAAAATATGTTCATTCAATTATACACATTACCCATGTTCCGGTCGCAGGTCGACCATGATAGTGACCTTCGGGAAATACCTCGAATCCCTATACGGGGATCCCTATGGCAGAAATAAGTCGGTACAGGATGTAGAGAAGAGTGTTCTAACCGACTGCCGTTATGGGCGGTACCGACGAAATTGGACGTTGCTCCAATCCCCACGGAACCTACAATGTGGGCTCGACTGCAAATGATAGCAATCCGACGGCCAATGTGACTTTTGGCCCGGGCGTGATTGATATCAATTTCTCTTTGCCACTTTGCCGATGTAGGATAAATATATAGAACCTCGTCGATTATTCCATCCGGCTACAAACTTTCACAAATAAACAATTCACCGGTTAAAAAATAAATGATTTATTTAATAAACAATTAGACCTCAGTATTGAAGAGATAGGAACATTCTGTACCGTCGCTTATCGTCGTGGATTTTTATAGAAAATAAAACCATCAACGACATGCACCAACACAATAGTGTCGGTGCGTGTCACGAGGACATCGATATGACGTTGGTAGCTTCGAGCAGACTGGTCACAGTTACGGCGAGTTTGAAGGACACGTATTTCATGAGCAGCCGACTCTTGATACCAGCCGTGTGAAGAGCCAGATGATAAACGTCCGCGAAAAATTTAGCAGCTTCCCCCTCCGGTGGTCTGTCAGAAAATTCCGTGCTGACCTCGGTACACTGGATCGCCGTTGTTTGCGAGGGCGTTACCAGTAGCGTCCTGTTGGTTTGCTGATAGGGCATAGAAATGGAATGACGAGGTCATTTTTGTTGTATCTTTTAATTCGTGTGTCGGGTCAATCTACCTCCTTAGCGACACGGCCGTGCAGTTCCTTAGATTGAATTACAATCTGCCGAGGAGTCACGACGGCGTTCCATCGTGACCAAGAAAAACTGTAAGCCGGACACAACAATCCCATGCAAGCCTGCAAATGCTTTTCCGTAACGGTGTGTTTGACCGGAAGTCCCTTCACGTAGCTGAAGGCATCACGTTCCGGAAACAGATCGCATCCGCCTGCACGCATTTTCTGCAAGTAAAAAGAAAACCAAATGTATGTTAAGTCTCGCAGTTAAGGTAGCTCCAGCGAGTGGTGTTCATTTCGCCTAAATTCGAGAAATTCGGGCAAAAATTGCAAACACTTCCCGATGTTATAAAAATCAGAAAAAATTCATATTTATTATAGGCACTGAATATAATAATAATTTTTAAATGTTATTAACAAATTGTTGAAAAAATAATTGTTCATCAAAATATGCGGTAACACAACTTTTTTTTTAATGAAAATGATTCGTTCATTTTTCAGATTTTTTCAGATTCTTATCTTTATTTTGATTTTTCTTGTTTTTTACATGGAAAAATGTGCAAAAATCAAAATAAAGATAAAAATCTGAAAAAATTCATACGCATTCCGAAAAA
>JAPYZD010003606.1:0-12695 GCA_030522725.1 Ichneumoninae sp. B BG-2022a
CGAATCATTTTCATAAAAAAAAAGTTTTGTTGCCGGGTAATTTATTAACCAATTAATTTTTTGATGAATTTGTTAATAACATTTTGCAATTATTATTATACAAAATTAATCTTCTCAGTACCTTTAGTATTCATGATTTTTTTCAGATTTTTACACCATCAAGAAGTACTTACGATTTTCTCTTATTGTTGTCGAACTTATGCGAAGTCAGCGCGCAGCGAGACTCCCTCCTTAAACGGAGCCGTGTCTTACGTTTCTGACGCAATTGTTAATTTCTATTCAGCCATTTACGGGTGCAACTTCTGTTCCGGTGGAAGAAAGGCTTTCCAAGCGCTATCGAGCAACATTCTTCGGGTCGCAGCGATCAACAGCGTCGGAGATTTTGTTCTCTTTCTGGGAAAGGTTCTGGTCGTTGCGCTAACCGTTGTATCAGGAGTTTACTTGATACAGGTATAATTGCACAATTTATAGTGTACGAAGGCCACCTTTTTTCGGGTCTTCGGTCATATCGGTTGTTTTTTTGGACATGAGTTTTTCGGGCTGGAAGTTACGAATTATCCAAAATATTTATAAGATTATTTATAACGAATATTTTCCAGAAGAAACACGGATTACAACATCCTTGGGTACCGATCACGCTGGCAGGTATATTTGCTTTTCTCGTGGCCCACTGCTTCATTTCCGTTTACGAGGTAAGCTAAATTTACTCTTTTCCTGATATTTCCAACATTTTTTTTTACACGCCATGTTTTTGCTAGATGATTATCGACACGATATTTATCTGCTTCTGCGAGGATTGTGACAAAAACGATGGCATCAGCCGACCGTACTACATGAGCCGCGGACTCATGGTGAGTAACAAGCATTATACAAAAAAAAAGATCTTTGATTATAACTAATTTTTTTAAAACTTATTTCTAGGAATTCGTGGAGAACAGCAAGAAGGCGTTGCGCCACATGGACGATCAGCGAGTCAGTCCAACGTAACGCTCATCGCAACAAGAGATTGTATTTAATCGAAAAAAAGGAGACTGCTAAGGACTCGAATCCTCTAATCGCGCCTCCGGGAGCTTCGGAATCCTGGATCGCAACTCATCGTGTGCGAAAGAAATATTTTAATGATTTTTTTTTATATACATAAAGCGCAGCTTTAGTGTACGCTCGTTCGAACGACTCAGGCCGAAGGATTTTTCTTCGGCAACCAAAGTACCTATCAAGTCGGTTTTACTCATAGAATTATATTTATAGAAAAAAACGGGGTCGAGACAAGGACCACTGCGAAGATTTATCATGATAAGCTTTATATTATTGAAAGTTGTTTTTAAGGTTTGAGATATTTCGCCGATCAATCGCATTATTATCGTTTCTTCCATATTTTTTTTTCTTTTTTTTTCTTGCGCACAAGACAAAATGCGCCGCAGTTTTCATGGGTAAAAAACATTGTCACCATTTCCATGGTTAGTCTAAGTTGCAGCCTTCCGAGATTAATTAATTCGCGGTCAGGAGGTAGGAAGATAAACAGCCTCGTGCTTTTTCGTCGATCAATCGAATTATTATCGTTTCTTCCTTTTTTGTACGTACAAGACAATGCGCCGCAGTTTTTACGAGTAAAAAAAAAGTTGTCACTACTTCCATGGTTACTCTAAGTTGCATTCATCCGAGATTAATTAATTCGCGGCCAGGGGGTAGGAAAGATAAACGGAGCGTTGTGTTTCTTTTCGCTATGCATTATTGCGTGTTCAAAACATGTTCCTACGTGGCTTCGACGACATTCCATGTCCATAATCGTGATCCGCGTGATCAGAACTCGTCGATCGTCTTGCGTTATTCCGCACAACATATTTTTATACGTCACCGTCGCATCTGCGAATTAAAGTATGAATAAATACAAGTCTGATGCGCAATCGCAGTAATTTTTTTTCTACTTACCTCTTGAAATTTGTACATAAAAATTAAATGAAACTGCGATCGACGATGATGAAGGTAAGAATTTTCCGTGCGGTACGAGAAGCTTATAATAAATAAATGTTGTATTACTCTAGATAAACGTCTGGCTCGGTACATACAAGTAGGTATTCGTACATTCGATATAGGTACATATAAACATCCTTGGGCCGTGCAAGGAGTGCGGGATTATTCGCTTCGTTTGAAATATATATAAAAAACGGGAGAGGGCGGATGTACGGGGAATATGGGGGAAAAATCCACAACAACGGGTCATTATTCGTCGACTTAGGAGACAAAATAAAGCTCATTCGAGAGGCAGCCGGACGTTATTCGATCGCTTCACCATATAATTTTTTTTTCACACCTTTTTCACTTGTTTGTTCCCGAAGCGATGTGAAAACCATAAATTCCATTTTCTTGGATTTCAAAAATTATTTCGTTTCGAAAATTTTATAAATACGTCTCCGTATCGCGATAACACAATACACGCAAAAAGTTTAGACGTCATTGCGCCGACAGCTTCGTAGTTATAGTGTTTAAAAAAATTCAAAAATGTAAGAAAATTGTGAAAAAAATTCATGTCGCGTCTAGAAAATCAACGAATTCAGTTGAAAGAAAGGTTTACTCGTTATTTGTCGAAACATTTTTTTTTTAGAAATTAGTTAATAACTTTTAGACATTATTATTATTATGTAAAATGAATGTTCTTCGCACCTTTAACAGCGTACATTTTTTTCAGATTTTTATACCACTAGGTAGTGTTCGAATTCTCACTTGGGGTCGAATTTTAAGATGTTAGTTTAAACTGAAGATCGCTATTGAGATCGAATGTCAGATTGAAGTTTGGACAGAATTTCATTGCATTAACTTAAGATCTACTTAAGTTCAAACTTAAAAACGAACCTCAGTTGAACTTGATTTGGGACTTAAGTTTGAACTCAAGTCGGAACTCAAATTCGATCGTTGTTCGAGTTTGATCTTAAGTCCGAACGTTGGGTCGATCTTAAGCACGAAATGAAGTTCGGCTTCAAGAGTCACTTAAGTTCGATCTCAAGAGCGACCTTAAGTTCAAACCAACTTCTTAAAATCCGCGCCTCAATATCACTTTTGGCCGAGAATGTACGTGTGAAGCATCCTTAAATAGGAACTCCAGTCTTACAAACCATATACTCAAAACTATTTAACAATTCCATTCTGTTTTTTTTTTTCTTAAAAGAATTAAACCGAATTCCAAAAAAAAATGTCGAAAATTTCTATTCAATAAATTACGCTCAACTCGGTAAAATAAAAAAGGGTTTTCACATAGCTTCGAGTTCTGTACTATTAATCCACGAGTCTCCAAAGATTTTTCGTCCCTTCGTGACACTGTCCACGCGATGTATTTTACACGTAATACATTAAAGCTATGCGGCATCAGCGGGAAGAACGTGTCGATAACATACGTGTTACAATGAGGATTTGGTACGGTTAGTTAACGGCTCACAAGTGGTAACGATATCGAGGCCACCCGTCCCGCGTAGCGCGGAACGGCCGAGCGCTTCTCCTAATGTTAAAATGATCATCATTATCGTCGCATGCAAACAGTGCGGTCGTGAATCGTGTGTAGAATTTGTTTGGGCTATATCCGGTGCACGTTCTTTTTATTATTATTTATTATTCATTTTTTTTTTGTTAATTTCTTTTTTAAGCGAAATCGACTCGAATCTTTCGTTCGGCTATTTGATAGATCATTATTTATCAGTATCTCGTCCGCCTCATTTTTTTTCCTCGAATTGCTTATAGCGAATCTAGTTCGATACTTTCGTCGAAGCGAGTTGCTCGACGAGTCGCCGCTGATTACGGCGACTCGATTTTTTTTACTCCTTTCTCCCCTCAAACCTAAACCAATGTATTGCTCGTATACGAAAAAAAAATTTCACACCCCCACGAAATATGTCTACTTCATTTAGTACATTAATTATCAATTAGCGTTACCTTCCGATCACCAAACTTTGATCTCGCGCCGTCGAAAAAGCGCGCTCCGTACGAAATATTATTTACACTCCATAAAAAGGAGAGAGAGAGAAAAAAAAACATTCTCAATGAAATCTAATTATTTCTTTTTAACAAATTTTTCTAAACCGATCGCTAATTTACAAAAGTATCGAATCGAAGTAAAAATATTCTTACACCATTTTTTTTTTCGTTTTTTTTTTTTAATCGAGCGATAGTTTTAATGCAAATATTTCGTGTCGTTAGGCGAAATGTCGTTTATAAAAAATTGTCGAGGGGTCAGGGCTGTTTGGGTGTCGGAAGGTCAACGTGACCGAAAGAGAGAAGAAAGAGCACCGGTCCTTCCGATCAACGTCGCTGAAGACTCCGGGGGGTCAGGGGGGGGGGGATTTTTTAGGATAAAAATCCTTGGGTCGCCAAGGGGGAAGAGGACGTTAGGAAGCACCGAGGTACGGGTAGGATAATAATCGGAGTTTTTTTTTCAACTCTCGGGGAAGGATCTAATGCGCGAAGGAGTCACCCCGGACAATATTTATCCGTCTCCGTTATTCGATCGCCGGCAATGGTCGGCGTACCCACGCTCACCGCGTCGCGAGATTGGTTTTTCGATTGCTTAGCGTTTACACCTACGTTATACGCTTAACTTTATAATAATAATAATATAATAATAATAAACTCTGCAACATTAAATACAGTTTCGTTTACACGGACTAGATACACATTCCGCGAAGCGGACGTGGCGGCAGGTACGCTCCAAGTCTTTCTTATTTATGCTCGTGTATACCCTTCGCTGTATCGTCGAAGGGTCTAACTCATTATATATATATATATTTTTGTTTGTTTTTTTTTCGTCGAGAATTGCAGATATATAGTGACCGATCGATGACGGCGATTCGAAGCGCGAGAAGCGGGCTTCGGAAGTTTGGGGCAGGAAACACTCGGGTTTGCGCGCCGGGATTTCGATCGCCAGCGCCGCTCGAGACGATGTGGAAAGTGTCGGATTTACTGAAGTAAATCCCCGATTCGGAGATTTTTTTTTTATAACGTCGAGCAGAATCCGATCGTCAGGGAAACGGACAAAAATTAGTTGGTCATTCGAGCTCATTAAAAAAAATTAAATTATCTGGAAATCTTGTCTTTTTTTAAATTGTCTAGAAAAATTGAAGCAAAAAAATAATGTACTGGTAAATCTATTTTTTTCTGTTTCCGAGGTAAGCACGTTTGTCTTGACGACCCTATTTGCCAATCGTGATAAAGTTTTCTGAACAACGACTGTAACAAATATGCGCTCAACTTGATACGCGACACTCTGCAAAATTTCCGCATAACTTAGATTTTTCACGTTCCACGATATCGAAATTTTTCAAAAATTTATTGCACTCCGCTATCCACAATCTGCTAATTTTACGTTGAAAATGCATTTCTGCCAGATTCCCAGCACAAAAATTTCCGTACACTGGATAATTTCAAACTCAAGAAATTTTATGAATAAATTTATAACACCCCGCTCTCCGCAATATACGAATTTACCGTTGAAGACGTATTTTTCAAAAAGAATTACCAGTGTAAAAAAACGCCCTACACCTAATTTCGAATTTCCATGTTCCACGATCTCGAAACTCCGCGAAAATTTATTGCAACCTACGAATCTAACCCCGGAGACCGATAAAAAAAAACCTCAGATTTCCACATCGTCTCGATCGCAATCTCTTCAGCCTCGGCGCGCTCCTACGATCAACAGAGGCTGCAGCACTTGGACGCGTCGCCGAGATGAATATGGCAGATAGCAGGGAGCCCAGCGCAGCCCTTGCCCACGACGGTCTCCTGCACGAGCTGCGCGAGTCCAAGATTCTGATTGATGTCGCCGTCGCTGCCGCGGTGCTGCTGATGATTCTTCGCGTCGCACCATTGCTTCCGTTCCCGCCACTTGTCCTCGGCGGCGGTGCAGAGTAGCATGGACTTTGGCGAGGGTGGCGAGACGCGATCTCGCGCGATGTTGCCGCAGGACCTCGCCTTGTACAGTCTCCCTTTGCCGAACAGTCCGGGCAGCGGTACGCAGAGTTTCTTGTGAACAGCGAAGTAGCGACTGAGAAGTCTCATCTTGCGGCTCTTGCACTCGGTCCGATTGACGGAGGCCCTGACGTTCTCCTTCTCGGACGAGATCGCCGTGGCGCATCCGTTGTGACTCTTGCAATTTTTCTCCTCCTTGACGATCTCCACGAACTTCTCGTCCCTGCGCTCGTTGGTCCTCTTCGCCTCCTTGCCGCTCGTCCCGTTGACCTTCCCGTCGTTCGGCGTCGTGGACTTCCCTCCGAGCGACATGCTCTGCAGCAGCCTCGCGCCGAATCCCTTGGCCCTCTGCACGGTGCTCGTCTGCTGGGCGACGGTGCTCGCGCTCTGCGTCGCGCTCCTCGCCACGGACGACGACGACGAGGACGACGACGAGACGTGCGTCGTCGCGACGTTCCTGGAGTGCGCGTGGCAGGTCGGCGGCTCGGCCTCCTGCACTTCGGTGATGCGATTGAGCGACTGGCTCTCGCGCAGCCTCGTCTCGCCGGCTCTCCGCCGTCCGGCCCGGTGCCTCCTGCCGAACGTCATCGCCTGGCTCTCCGTGCAACGATGAACCTTCCCGCCGGTCGTCGTCGTCGTCGTGCTCGACGTGCTTCCGCTCTGGCTCTTCCCGCCGCCGTTGTCGGCCCTCGGCGCCTCCTGCACGCTCTCGCCGTTCCCGAGCCCCCGACCGCCGACCCCGCTCCCTCCGGGGTCCTGCGAGTCGCTCGAGTCGTCGTGACTGTCCCGCCTCGAGGGCAGCGGCTTCCCCGTCGAGGCGCCGAGCTTGTGCGCCCTCTTCTTGCGGCCCTCGCTGTCGTCGTCGCTCGCGTCCGAGCTCGAGCACGACGTCGTCCTCGTCTTGTGGAATTTACTGCGCCGCTGCTCGTAGCCCGTCCTCCGGACGACCCGGCACTTGGCCGAGTTGCCCGAGTCCGGACACGTCTCGAGCGCGTCGCCGTCCTCCAGGATCTCGTTCAGCGGCAGCTGAGCCGGAGAGCTCACGACCACGGACGTGCTGCCACCTGTCGGCATCGTCTTGTATTTGGGGATTATCTGGCCGTCGCCGAGCGCGCAGGAGACTCGCAGCGGACTCGGCGCTGTCGAGGACTCCGTGAGGATCGTCGTCGAGGTTTCCAGCGGCAGCTTCGAGTCCAGGGAGCCCGCGGTTTTTGGCTTGGTTTCGCTCAGCGAGGCGCGCTGCGCCGAACCCATTCGCCACTTGTTCGAGGGCAACGGAACGGGCGAGCTGAGACACTCCGTTACCGACTTTGGGCGACTCTCCGGGTCGGAGCACAGCGGCCTTCGCGACCACGCCGACGAGATCGAGGCGGCCGATGGCGAGTTGCTCGACTTTTCGGGCTTCGTCGCGTTGTTGTCGGCGAGCTTTCCAGCAGGACGCGCGGCCGGCACCAGGCTTCCCACTCGGACTACCGTGAACGTGTGACCCGGCGACGATGTCTCCTCCTTGCTTATCTTGCCTGGAGTTTCCAGGTGGTGCACGTGACGCAACGGCGCTTTCGGCGCCGCGTGAGGCTTCTCCGGCAACTGCGCCAATCTCTCCTGCAGCACGTGCGACAATTTCCCCTCCGAACGGGAACCTCGACGGTTGAAGGAACTCAACGAACCGCTGTTGCCGTGCTCGTCCCTACCGGAACACGATGACACGTCGTCCTCGTCCTCTTCCTCCTGGACGATGCTGCACTTTCGCGTACGAACGTTCTGCAAAGGAGAAAAGCGGATGTTTCTTTGGATTGGTCTTTTTTTTTTTTTGCTTTTTTGCTTTTGGGTGATAAGAATTTTTGGGTGATGTGGTAGTGATCGAGAAATGCAAAGGTTTTCGAGCCGACGTGAAAAATGAGATTGAGTTGAAATTGATATATATATTTTGTTTTTCGTGCAAAGAATATCGCGTCGATATGCAGCGATCGAGAAACGTAGTTTTGGAGGCAACGTGAAAAATAAGGTGGACTTGAAATAGATTTATTTTTTCGTTCATTGCAAAGAATTTTAAGTTGATGTGCAAGTGATCGAGAAATGTAGTTTTCGAGCCAACGTAGAAAATGAGGTGGACTTGAAATAGATATATATATTTTGTTTTTCGTGCAAAGAGTATCGCATATGCAGCGATCGAAAAATGTAATTTTCGAGCCAACGTGGAAAATAAGGTGCACTTGAAATAGATTTTTTTTTCGTTCGTTGCAGAGAATTTTCAGTTGATGTGCAAGTGATCGAAAAATGTAGTTTTCGAGGCAACGTGAAAAATGAGGTGGAATTGAAATTGATCTTTTTTTTCTTTCATTGCAAAGAATTTTGAGTTGATGTGCAAATGATCCAGAAATGTAGTTTTCGAGCCAACGTAGAAAATGAGGTGGACTTGAAACAGATATATATATTTTTTTTGTACGGGCAGGAAAGGATGCAGAGTGCAGAAACGAAATGAACAAAACTAGAGAAAATTCGTCAATCTTCATTGTACAACAATTATAATAGATATGACAAAAGATTCGAGGCACATTGCTTCTTTGTATGTTTATATATATACATTATGTACATTTTATCGTAAGTCGATACGTTTTTTGTTTTGTTTTTGATTCACATTTTTTTCACGAGAGGTAGGAATTTTGACACCGACGTTATTGTCGTTGTGCGGTCGGAAGGAAAATTTAAAAGACAAAAGCGCAGTGGGCTATCTGGGCCGTCGATAGAGGTGCGTTTCGCTACGTACCTGCGGCACGTCGCCCGGTGTGCGTGGCACTGTCAACAGCGATTGGTTCACGGTGCTCAGAGTGTTCTGATCGGAGCGAAGATCGTTCACGGTAAGATCGTTTTGTCGACTGTTGAGAGACAATAAAGTTTATCGTTTAACGGTGAAATATAAATATATATTTTTTATTGTATCAATGACCAACCTGGAGGAAACGTCGAGCAACTCCGGCCTCGTTTTCGGAACTTGCTCCTGTCTGTGCGCTCGCAGCTTCCTCTCGGCTAGTAAGAAATAGGTCGCTGTGATATGGTTGTACTCGTTCTTGTCGAGGGCTCTGTTGACAGATAAATTCACATTATTTATTTCCCCAATTTTTTTACACCGCAACGTCCCCAACTTTTTTTTTGTGAAAATTTATCCGATTTTTTCTTAGCATAAATTTGCTTTTTTACAGCTTGGATAAAAATCGTTTTTTTTTGTGTAAATTAACTTTTTCAAAGCACGGATAGAAATGTTTTTTTTTTGTGAAAATGTATCCAATTTTTGTTAGTATAAATTTACTTTTTCAGGGCTCGGTTAAAGATCGATTCGAGACGTCGCTGAATAGAATTCAAAGCCGATTTAAGCGACTCCCGGTTTACTCACTCGAGAATCTCCTCCTTGGTCGCTATATTGCCATTGACCATTTTCGTTATAATGAGATTGTGATGCTCATCGGACACCTGTTGCCGCGAGACCAGAGGCAGAGCTTCGACCGGATCGAGGTCGGTGCCGATGGCGAGCCAAGGGTCGGCGGCGATTTCCTCGAGGGTCGCGCGACCCTCGGGCTTACGCACGAGCATCCTGGCGATCAGACGTTTACACTCGTCGGACACGTGAGCCGGTATCGAGTATTTGCAGTCCATTATCATGGTCAGTGTCTCGCTGTCGTTGGCCTCTTGAAACGGTGCCTGACCGCACACGAGCATGTACAGAATAACGCCCAGCGACCAGACATCTGCGAAACGGCAAGAAAAAAATCAATAAAATAAAAATCTCTTCCCTCGACGGATAATTCAGTGTTCTATTATTCTGATAAAAATGTTTGCGCAACTGACCGACTGCAGGTGCGTCGTAGCTGTCCCCGAGCAAGATCTCCGGCGCCGAGTAAGCGAGCGATCCGCACGATGTCTCGAGCTTCTGTCCGGGACAAAATCTGTTGCTGAATCCGAAATCGGTGAGTTTCACGGTGCCGAGTTTCTCGAAGAAAACAACGTTCTCGGGTTTCAGATCTCTGTGAACGACGTGAAGCCGATGACAGTACGATATAGCACGTACGATCTGTCTGAAGTACGTTCTCGCCAGCTGTTTTTTTTCGAACACGGGGAATAGAATCGTCAGTGATATGTGCGACTAACGAGCACCGATTGAGGTGGAACCTTATATCGCTACGAATGTCCTACCTCTTCCGTGAGGCCGCTGTCATGGCGCATTATGTAATCGTACAGATCACCGCCATCACCCAATTCCAGTATCAGGTAGAGCTTCGTTTGCGTGTCGATTACCTCGTACAGACGCACCACGTTCGGATGCTGCACGAGTTTCATACATCTCACCTGAAAATATAACAAAATAAAATCAACGAAAATTTGCACGATGCGGTAAACAGATAAAATGTTTGTATATGGGACATTCCATGTCGAACGTCCATTTCCATTATCGCGCTGGGATAAAAATTTAAAGACCAGTGAAACTTTCAACGTTAACACACGATGCTTTAAATAAATAAAATTATCGTATACGGGACTTTCCATGTTGAATGTCTATTTCCATTGTCATGCTGGGATAAAAATAATGAAAAAAGAATCGGTCTTCAACATTCAATGAGAAAAATAATACAATTTTTACGCATGGATTTAAAAAACTCTGCATTTAAAAAATTTCATTATAAATTATATATGGGACATTCCATGTCAATAATTCTATGATAAATCGCATCTGGGGCGAGCCATGTCAATAGTTCCATTATACATCTATACGGAAGATTCCACGTCAACAATTTCATTACACATCGTATATAGGACATTCCACGTCAACAATTCCGTTGCAAATCGTGTATGGGACGTTCCACGTCAACAATTCCATTGCAAATCGTGTATGGGACGTTCCACGTCTAACGTCCATATCCATTATCGTGCCAGGATAAAAATACGTAAAAAAAAAAATTCGTTCTTCAACATCCGATAAGGAAGATAACACAATCTCGAAAAATAACACACGAAGCATTGCATACCAATAATCTCATTATCGCACGGAGATAAAAGAATATCGAACCAATTACGATTTCGAACCTTCGATACTCAGTAGCACCGCAAAATATTTTCTCTTCCTCCCAAATATTTTAATATATTTTTTAAATAAAAAAAAATAAACCAAATAGACTTTAAATTCGGTAAAAAAAAATAAAATAAAATAAAAATAAAACGACTGAGCGGAGAAGCGTTCGGATAGTCGTACCTCTTGGAAAAGATGCGACCTAGACACTTCGTCGAGTTTGCTCTTGTCGATGACTTTGACGGCGACTTTTTCGCCGGTGAACACGTGCCGGGCAAGTTTGACGACGGCGAAATGGCCGCGCCCGAGTGTCTCCTCGAGATCGTAAAGACCGGCGATTTTGCCATCGTAATTGCTGTGACCCAGTCTCCGATGCATCGCGTGGCTGAAACATCGGGATCGATCCATCACTCGGCCGTTATACTGGCTTGGCGCTTTTCCTGGTGCGGAGGAGAAAAAAAACAAATGATAATTGAAAAATAAAAACAAAGCGAAACAGAAACAAACAAACAACATGAAGAGGAAAACAATGAACGGGTCACATGCATCGGTACGATTGGTCGAGCGCGCAACGGGGCGAGTCGGCGGTGCAGCGTCGCAACGAGCAAAGTGGACCTTCCCCCGCGACGGCTTGTCGCAAGTGTCGATCCCTCTCGCTCTCCGAGAGTGCTTCGATCCGACGGCTCTCCGTCGCACAGAGGCGACACAATAGAAACCACCGCGTTACGACACCGCGGCCGGTGCGGCGCCAATTTATTTTTATCGCGAAAATTTCGACGATTGATCTGATACCGGCGACTAATCGCTCCGAGCTTTCGTGCAGCACACTGGCGCATCGTGGAAAAGCACAGAGGACGAAAAAAAAAATAGGGGAAGGGGAAACTACCGATTATCGTCGCTTTGGTCTCGATGACTTCAAAAATTATGTAAATAAAAAATCATATTAATCAAAAATATATCATATATAAATTAGACTATATATTATATGTATATTAAGCAGGGAGTCTCGCTGCGCGCTAACTTCGCGTAAGTTCGACAACAATAAGAGAAAATTGCATGTACTTCTTGATGGTGTAAAAAACTGAAAAAATCATGTATGCTAAAGGTACTGAGAAAATTTATTTTGCATAATAATAATTGCAAAATGTTATTAACAAATTCATCAAAAAATTTATTGGTTAACAAATGTGTGTGTAAAACAAATTGTGAAACAAATTGTCCAACCTGCTAGAAACGTTAAATAATATAGTTTTTTCTACCGACAAATTTTAGATTGCGGACAAGTGCATGTGGCACTTTTGCAATCACTTTATTTATATTGAGCGCAACAGAAATACTTATACGTGTATAAGTTTTAGCCCGACTAGAGACGATACGAAAACATATAAAAATGTTACCAAATGTGCAAAAGTATACCAGATAAATGTATTCCTGTTCAAAAAAATTCTCAACAAATTATTTTTATTATTATTATTATAAATTACCCGGCAACAAAACTTTTTTTTTAGAAAAATGATTCGTTTATTTTTCTAAATACGTATGAATTTTTTCAGATTTTTAAGTAATCGTTGATTATTATTGTATAAAAAAAAATCAACGATTACTTAAAAATCTGAAAAATTCATACGTATTCAGAAAAATAAACGAATCATTTTCATAAAAAAAAAGTTTTGTTGCCGGGTAATTT
>JAPYZD010003607.1:0-12692 GCA_030522725.1 Ichneumoninae sp. B BG-2022a
ATTATTATTATGCAAAATCAAAGTTCTTGACATACATAATGCGGCTGATTTTTTTCGGATTTTTGGCATGTCGCGAAGTACTGAAATTTTCATCGCATTCAACTTTTGGTTGGGAATGTATGGGTGATGCATCCTTAATTACAGATATGGCAAGTGCTGATGTATGTTCAGTGATAAAATTAATAGTGGATCGTCAAGAATGGGAGGAACTCTTACATATCAATAGATATCTACCATATCGGTACGAGTCCTATCAAAAGTCTCAGCTGCAATCGATATTACGCAAATGTGTCGAGAGACGAGTTTAAAAGATCTGCCACGAACCGAGGTATTTCACGTTGGCCCAAAAGACGAAATGGTATTTTAGTATACTTTTTCAGGCGTGAATTTTTTTCAACTAATTCACCCCACTGGACATTTTTAGAGGGTCATCTATATACGAATTTTAAAATCGAAGTCTTTTGTGTTTAATACAAACAATGACATAAAAGTTAACTCTCGTGCTCTTCGATCTAATTATATACATAAAAAAAAATCTGTGCGGCGGAGCAGAAGGCTTTGAAAAACCTTTACCTTACCGCCTGAGAAATCACGCCTCTTTCATATCAGAGCTATATAGCATCTGTAAATCCAATTTCCGTGCTCCGAAGACTCGTAGTCGACTCGTTCGTCTCGGGGAGGGAATTCTACGACGACGGGGTTCAAATACACCGAGAATTCACCATCTCGAGATTGAATTCTCTTTGACAACGGGGCATACGAATTGCGCCAGCCCAACGGTGAAGTAGTACAGCGTCACGTTTCGAATTTAATCGGGTCCGAAGCTTCGAATTTTCCTCAGTCGTTCGAATCCTACCCGACAGACGTCGTTTTGGAAATTTAATTATCGATTAATTTCTTTATTGTCATCATTAGTCCATCGTGTATGCACCTTTTTTTTCTTTTTCTTAATTCCGTTCAATTATGCGAGCACCCGATTTATAAATTCTGTTACAGTGTGCAAAGACCCAACGTGCCAAAATGTACTTGGAGATTGGGAAATGGCGAGTACGTCAGGAAGAGAGCAGGGCTTAGCTCATTCTACTTCTATCAAACACAGATGGCCTTCATTATACAACTTTTAATTACAGTTTGTGGAATTTTAATAGAATCAACTTGGAGAAAGCGAACGTCAAATTTTCCTGCATACATTTGTAATCACGTCTTTTGATAATATATTAGTTCTGTTTTTCAATGATAGTAAACTTTATTTTCATCCAAGGAAAAGCAATTTCCCAGCCTCTATTAAACTGTGTAAAAAAATCGCTTTGATTGTGCCGGAGTCGGATCTCAATAACATCTTTCGTTGACATTAGCGCCACGATATCAGGTTATTAATTTTATACATAAAAAAAAAAAATTTACCGATTCTTTGCAACACCAAGAGACTTGATGGTATCTAACGGTAGGATATCATTTCCGCCAAACTTCTGGGGAGGGGGGGGGGGGGGGGGGGGGGGGGGGGGGGGGGGGGGAGGGGGGGGGGGGGGGGGGAGAGGGAGAGGGAGAGGGAGAGAGAGAGAGAGAGAGTTCTCTGGAACTCAATTATAAGCCAGACTGAAGGGTGCTTCCAGTCAGTCGGATGGACTTATGGCCTCGCTTGCTAGGACCCGAACTTGTTCCGAATTTAATTACCGGACAGAGAAATCGATATACATAGTATGTACCGCATATATGCCCAGATGCCCGGGTGTATTCATCAGTCTTTCGGAGATCGAAGGGTTTCCACACATGCGGAATTCGACCCATTAGCGAAAGTATGCCGTACGATATCGATAAACGTTCAGCGCTCGCCATCATCACTGACGCGCAATAGATATCCATGATACCAGATAGGTACCTCGAAATAAATCGATGAATTAAACATTGGAGTGCGCTAACACTCGTATTATGTTGCTAATAATTCTAATGAAAACTTTGTTGGCATATATATGAATTCAATTTGGGGCCATTGTCATTTTTAATAGAGGAAAGGCAATTAAAGTACGAACGAGATATGTAAAATACGACCTTGATATTTTTATTTTTTTGTTATCGTTTTAATAAATATGATGTTACATCGTAACGTAAGGAATATCGTGTAATAA
This sequence comes from Ichneumoninae sp. B BG-2022a, assembly GCA_030522725.1. NCBI lineage: Eukaryota > Metazoa > Arthropoda > Insecta > Hymenoptera > Ichneumonidae > Ichneumoninae sp. B BG-2022a. The sequence continues at coordinate 2,127 of JAPYZD010003607.1, forward strand.
TCGTAACTTATAGATCTCGTATGGACCTCGAACGATCGGAGGTGTAAACATTTTATCTAGCATCGACGATGATCGTTCGAGGCCAGACAGAAACGTGTGTAATATATATATATATATATATATATATAGCGATTTTTTTCTGTTTCGTTTTCCGTTTTTTTAAGTATACATTATATTCATTTTCATAATATTCGTTCTCTTCATTTCCTAGAGACGGCACAAACACAGATTATGGTACAGTATCGTTACAGCGTTGTGGCAGCATACGAGTTTCGATAATTGATTTAATCTCGTTGCTGCATTTGTTCTTTCTCTCAACGCTGAAAATTCGAGAATGTATTTTCATCCTACAGTATTTTTCAGACAGATATATCCGCTTAAAAAATCTATTGGCAAGATTATCGTTTGCCACGTCCGGTATATCATTTTATTTATTTATTTTCAACCACCTATGAATCGTTTTGCAATCGGTCGTGAGATCCGTGATTCTTCAAGCCCCGATTAACAACGTTGCGGATCGATTTGCCTCTAATTACAATTTAAAGTTACATCATCGTATCTACAAAAAAAGAAAAAAAAATAGTATCCTTCTTACGTGGCAGCAATCGAGCCAGGCGTAAAAAGTAATGAAATCGACGTATGCTCAGTTGAGGCCTAGAAAAAGTCATTATTTTTTAAATTATTGTTTTCGTAGATTTGGCTCTCGAGTCTGCGTGTTACTGCAACGTATCATGCAAATCCTCGAACGAATATCGATATTTTAGCCGCCGTTGTATGTTCGAGAGCTGTTTTGTAGCGTGCTCGAACAAAGTTTTCTCGGGTTTAAACGCTGTCGTGAAAATTGTTTTAAAGCCACACACCGTAATCAGATATTATCCGTCATTGTCGTGCTCGCTTGTACAAATATGTCGCAGCCACGTCATCCACGAGTGTTTACACGAAATCTCAAGTTCGCACACAAAAATACTGCAACACGAAGAAAAAAAAAAAAAAACACTGGGTTGCATAATAAAATTATCCACTTTGCCGCCGCTAATGTATGCCATATGAAGCAGTCAATGAATTTTAACTTTTTAATTTTTTTTATCCACGATTATCTCCGGATTCCTCAAACAAATTGCCTATTAATTCCACGTACGAAATGAAATATTATTCGTCATTATACATAATTCATTCTAATATTTACACGCGGTTAGAGTACGCACTCTTTCATCGTCGAAGTTTCATCTAATAATAAAAACACTCTTGCTCGCGTATTAGCGAGTACTTGTATTCGTAGCGCTGGACCAACCGTAGTCGTGGGTCCGCGAGAATTGGAAGAACATTCCAAACTTCGTTAAGGCTCTGTCCGTCGATTTTTTTTTTGCACTGCCTCACTCACAATGTAAATTTAAACAGATTTATATTTACACGATGGTCCACCCATTTAATGAACGTACATTATTATTATTTTTTTCTCATTTTAAACAATATCCATCTTCTCGTTCTCGTTTCGAGGGGATACGTTTGGATTAAAAAAAAAATCTTTCTACAGCCCTCATTTTGCATATTTCAACATGTGTTGTGGAAGTATATGAGAAACACGAAAAATCGAGAATAAGAATGTGACTTACAAGAAGAGTAATCAATACACTGAGAATTATCGCGGATAGAAGTTTAAAATTTTTATATTCGAGAGCGAAAAACCGTAGAATGTCTAAGAGAGTAGCTTCGTCAGAGTCAAATGTCAGACGTATGAAAATAGGTGTGTGATTTACATAATCTTCCCCTATTAAAATTATCGCTATATATAGTGTATGTGTGTTTGTATGTTGCATGTGTTTGTCTGTGTAGCAATCATTTGGGGGCTGATATGTACAATTACATCTGCTGTACGTTTCGTCGCAATTACTCTTCGATCCATTAGTTCGAATTTCCTTCGTATTATAAAATTGAAGGGCTCACGTGTAAATCGGTAGAATCACTGAACAAACTGTACGTTGTATGTTTCTATCTCCATTGGTTTAAGACCAATATCTCGAAGCCCATTCTTCAGATGCTCCTTCATTTTGGTACCAGTTAAGGAGGTCTTTGTCACGTTTACTTTACTGAGCTTGAAGAACGAGGTACCGGAGCTTAGCTGATCGTTAAGAGGACAATGCTTTAGCGCGACGTCGGCGCCGACCGCGCAACTGTAACCCTGTCTATGAAGCACCATCAGAGCGCTGTTTATAGGAAAGTGCGGAAGCTTTTGATCGTGATTCGTTCGAAGATTCATCAGATGAATGTCACAAGGGAAGCTTTGACTGACCAATTTAATCTCTGGTATCATGGTAACTTCGTTCTCACTTCCATCGACGACGAATATATTAACCGGATAATTAAGAGCGTTGCTGAGATAGTTTGCGAATAGCGAAGGCTTCGAGTAGCCATCGGTATCACCGGCAATATCCTCAAGAAGGATCCAGTGTTTGAGAACGGTCTTGCGGTTGTCGAGAAGACCCTCTCCCATGCCCCTCGAGTCGTCGTACAAAGTTCTTCGATCGAGCATAACTTCGAGCCAACCTGGTTGATAACTCGCAGCTCCTTGTCCATGATTAACCAGGAGCGTTAGCCGGTGTGAATTGTCCTCTATGTACGCCATCGTCGTTATTGGAAAGTAATTTCCCTCGATCCCAATTCTCTCGATCTTCGTTCTCTTTATCATCTGATGACCATTTAGATCGGTGTAAAATTCCGGTGGATCACCGTTTAGAACGTCGGTCTGTAGCCTCATGAACATCTCTGTTTCACGATTTTTCGGAGGCGTCTCGAAATCAACAACGTTGCGAAGATAAATAGCCTCCGACAGTCCACCGTCCTGAAGGTAAATTGAAACATGATGAGTGAGCAGTTTACCATACTCAACTGTCAGTCTGGCGCTCAGTCGTCCCGACACAATGTAAATTTTCTGATGAGGAGTGTACGCCTCGAGTACATCCTTGTCGGTGTCTCGGAGATTCGGATCAGGCATGAAAAGATAGGCCCCGCTGTGAAACTGAGCCGACGGATAAGCAGCGAACTGCACAGAGCACTGCATTATCTTTCCCGTTGTTTTTTTTGTGACCCTCTTCAAGAAACCCGTCTGTCCGTCGAATACCAACTTCATTCGTTGATTCTCAAGCTGTATATCACCCACCTGCATTGGTTTTATCGGAAAAACCGTATCCTTGCCGCATCTGTTGCAGTGAACCGTGGAAATCGCGTCGATCGGGATTTTGTCGACTTGCTGAATGTGATAAGTTGCGACAGCCAGAGGTTTCAGATCAGCGACGAACAGTACAACGTAAACGTCGTGCGTTATACTCGTTGCATTCATTACCGGTGCAATTTGATAGGGTATCGGTTTTTTCTGAGGATCTAGAACCCTAACTTTGTAAGAAGTTACTTTCAATCGTATGATCTCCTGCCTAGATTGCGCCAGGGAATTAAAGAGAACGACTTTTCTCATCTCGTTATCGTTCACCGATATCGGGATCTTCTTTGGCAATTTCTCGTAACTGTCGCGATCGGACTCGGCCAATACATATACGGTATTGGGCTTCGTAGTTGTAGCGGCCAGGGACTGAATTACGAAACTCTGAAGGCTCGTCATGTCGGATATCGACTCGAACAATTTCTGAGCGTAGTCCTTCATGACGAACGATTTACTCGTACCAGTTATAGCGTCGTGATGCTGAAAGAGGCCAAGATTCCTTCGGGCTTTGACGAGCTTCTCGAAGTGAGTCTCGTACAGTTTAATGTCGTTGCCACTTTTCTTGGCGATGTTCAACGCTATTGTGTACAGGATCTCAGCCGAACGAAGATTTGCCTCGAGCTCGCGATCGAGAATCTTCATGTACGGTCGCGTTGTGAAGTAACCGCTCCAGTAGGCCGGTCTACCCTCGCTGAATATGTCAGAGTAGACAAAAAAATCACCTTTCAAGGTCGGAAATTTTTCAACTCTGTTCTCGATCTCTCTGAAGTAATCCTTCGGCGTGCCGAAGATAACTTCGGCGTTATACTCGTCCTTTCGACTGTTTATGTAGTCGACGAGAATCTTGTAATTGGTGTATTGCTGATCCCACTCGATTGGATGATCGTAACGAAAATCATCGCCCAGAGGCATGAGGACGACGTTGTGCGGAAATAGAGAACCAGTCCTCGAATATTGCTCGAGAAGCAGCTCGGCCATTTGTTTGACGTTGTTCAGAGTTATATCAACGGCGCGGACGGAGTACTCGGTGTACTCGCCGCGAATCTTTCTGAAGTCGAAGTTTAGGCAGACGTGAGGATGCGGACCGCACGAATGCTTTATGTTGTAGATGTCAAACGGCTGATTGTGAGTCAGCATGTTCGATGATCCGCTCTGATCCCAAGGCTGCAGCCAGATAAAATCGCCGTACTGCTTCTTTGCGAACCATTGTTTCCAAGCGTAATGAATCCTCTGGATTATCGTGCCCGAGGCACCGGATTTTTTCAACAGGTATGGTATCGTGCCACCGTGACCGAAGGGATCGACGGCCCAGCCGGACTCCGGTGTAACGCCGAGATTTGTCTTCAACCATTGGTGACCTGTAACAGATATTGGATTAAACATTATTCGTTGGCAAACAAAAACAATCCCGAATACAAATATAGAGAAAGCTCGAAACTTGTGTATGTTTTGTGCTCTTTTCGTTCGATGAAAAAAAAAAGCATTCGGACGATTTCGGTCCGATTCTATCGTAAATGCAATTATTAACTGTCCCTTTATTTTAGGTTTTATATAACTATCTCCTCGATAGATCCGAGTGTTATACAGCCGGTGATAGATCGACGAATTTGTTGGATTTCGATCGTACGCTCGCGGTCCAAGCACACGAACGCACATGCACATCTCTCTTTTCTTTATCAAGACCGGCCGGGGTTCGTTCGCTGCTGCCGGTACCGCTGTCAATCGATAATCAATTATCACCGAAGCGAGAATATAGACTGCCGTTTCCATTACCCGTTTGGTGAACGCGTCTCCCTATCTCTCATTCGCTTTCGATGACCTCTCTCTCCCTCTGCTATCTCGCATATCACGACCAACAGCATAGCTCTGTACCACGACCCTTGCGTGCTCATCGAAACCTCTCTTCCACGTGGCCAAAAGGGCACGCGAGCACGAACGATGGATCTGTCTACTGATTGTTCAATGTCACATTAGACATTAAAGGTAATCGAGATATTCTCTTCGGCAAATACCAACTGGCGCTTACAGATTTAACAAAATAATAATAATAATAATAATAATAATAATAATAATAATAATAGATTAATTTATCGAGAAATACACGTGTCAGGAAGAGTGAATACCGAGCACCTAAGGAAGAACCTTGGTATCTCCTCTCCCTTCCATTCTCTCTCTCTCTCTCTCTCTCTCTCTGTGCGTGCGTGCGTGCGTGCGTGCGTGCGTGCGTACGTACATTTATGACGTACAAATCGACCGATACGTCCATCTGGATATAACTCGTGTATACATATCTCAATAATCCCGCGTGTTGCACCAGAATGTTTCGGGGAGTTGTATCAGATTATATTAATCCTTTTGAACCGATTTGCATTACATCAAACGATTATTCGCATAAAAATCGCAGAGAGAGGAGGAAACAGGTGAGAGAAAAAACAAAGAAGAGGGGGAAGTTGTGAATGAAAACTCGAAAAGAAGTTGCCAGGATCTCGGTTCGGCACCTTAATTTCGCGATGAACGGGAGTCTCATCGATTTCCTGTCCCTGCTTCCTGCTGGCACCTCTTAACCGTTCGCTAGTCCGTTCGGTTACTCGGCTAGCGTGGAAACACCTTTCGATACGTGGTTAGAGCCGACAGCTCGTAATCGGACGCTATTTATCGGCGCGGTTCTCGCCCCCCTTCACCCTCCCACGCCGCCGCGCAGGTATCCACGGAGTTAATCCTGGAGCCCGTGTGCACGAGCGCGGGTAGTATGCGGCTGAGTAGGGAAACTCGCCGGCTGATTCACATCTAGACTAGAAGAGAGGAGCATTACAGGATCGCACACGATTTGCACGGTGTAGACTGACGTGGGATACCTCTCGCATTACTTCCTCTCTTGGCTGCAAATGGTCGAATCTATCCTTCGGGAGAATCTCTCGATGAACTCCCTCGGACGATCTATCACCAATTTCACTTGTAAGGCTGATCAGATAAACTTTCCGTGGACGCTTCTACTTCGTTGATAAGTCGAGAATTGGTTATGCGAGGAAATATAAATTAGTAATAAGAATAATAATATTAATAACAAAGGAGGTGAAGCATTCCAAGTGCCTAAATAAAATAAAATTGTAGGCTGGTGTAATATTTAACAGGCCGGGAGACGTGAAAATTCGGGTAAGTTATTTGAATTACACAAATATTTGTCATGCCTGCACAATAAACAAGGATGAGAGAATCAGAAGCCATGGGCTGTGTACTTTGACTTCTTTCGATCGTAAAGTATCGAAGCTTGTTTTCGTATTCCGTATATCTATGATACATTTTTTTTATTATTTTTTTTACGATCGTGCTTCAGTATCGTTACTTCCGATTCTCGAGAGCAGCGCGCAGGTTGGTAAACCGATTCACCGGCAGAGTGAGGATAAATACACGTCCCATGGAACATTGGGGGATGGGGTGGTCCATCCATCTCGGGGCGAGGCAAACTGCCCATCGGGCGTGGTCGTGTGTCCTCTGGCAGGCAGTAGCAAACCACTCCCGTGAGTATTTCTCTTGCTGTACGGTTTGGCCGCGGCAACGACCACCTCGTGGGTCCTGCGAGACAATAAATTGCGTATCGGTCCCTGCTGCTGCCGGAAGTACAACTATCCTCTTTTTTAAATATATATGCACACACACACACACACACACACACACACACACACATATATATACACCCGGTTACTGCGACGTGACAAGAGGGGAGAAACTTCCCTCGTTGCCGTCATCCCCGAGTATTTGTTCAAATCGAGATGGCTGGCGGTAATTCTGTCCGGTCGGTCGGGACTGACCGTGCCCGGTTTTATTCTACAATTTTTTTTATTGGTGTTTGTATGTCACGATAGTATCTATAACATTGTATCACATACACGCCTCTGCGGCGCGTATACAATAATAATGCGAGACCATTGTATTCGTGAATAATCATAATTTTGAAAACGGCGCAGGAGCGTAAGAAAAAATCGCAAGAGCGAGTAAATTCAAGAATTCCACATCACCAAATTTTCTCGATTAGCGAACATCAACACAGAGTTTGTTTGAATAATAATTAAGAGGAAGGCGAGCGGCAGGATTTTTTCGATTGATGTATCCAGCATTGTGTAAGTTTTCATCGCCGTGTAGTCACGTAGGATAAAAGTGATGAATATGGCCCACCTCGATTAACACGTAAATCAATGATATATGGACCGGGCCATATTCTCCATTTTTACCCTACGTGACGAGTCAACTCGTCTATACTCCGGAATTTTGTGGACCTCAGCATTTCAAAGGAATTATTCAATCAATTTGTCGGCTGGGGGATCGGCAGTTGTTTCCATTAATTTGGAACTTCGAGAGAGAGTGTTCTCTATTGTGAGCGATCGAGCGCATATTTCTGCGGAAACTTCTCCGGAGCTCCCTCTGGTAATATCAGATTATTGACGAAATATACAAGTACAATTACAGGAATATGTATACACACGCACATCGATGCATCAATTAACAATACATTAGTATCGGATTGTCGTACCAGATGAATTAACACTACATATTCCGAGTCATCCGACACAAATTGGATATTCATACATTCTACGGCATACATATATGGGAGAGCAATGCAAAACGGTCCTCCCGTTGGAATAAATCTTTTTATTTTTATGTCCCGCAAAAAATTAGTTAAAATAATCCGTTTTGTCCCATTCGCCCTCCCCCCCATATATATGGGAACACTCGCGAGGATGAAATAAAGCTTTCGATATTGGGCCGTCCTGAGGTTCCGATGTTTATTAATCTGATTAAGATACCCGTGCCTGGTAGGTAGGCTAATGAGCAATTAAAAATGTTGAAGAGCGAACGGAACGAGTCATGTACATACGTTGTACAGTACGTACTCGCCGGTACATGCATTTATGTACACATACGAATAACAGGTGCTCCGGTGTATGGGTATAAACCAAATTACTCTTCCATTGCTGAGCGACGAGTTATAACGTTTTCGTATACAGCCACAGCTGCAACTGCTATTGTGACTGGCTTAATTGTACGTTAATGTTACCGCATCATTTACAATTTAACGGCAAAAAATAGCCGTTTTCACAATATTTCTGACATGATGGTAGGCTATTATTTACGCCAAAATTGATTTCATCAAATCTAGGTCGACGGAGTTGGAGAAGCACCATGTATATGAATATACGGACAAATGTCACTTCCTGTTTTAATATGTTGATTTTGTACCGGAAGTGACGTCGTACGCGCGCCTGATTAGTAAACTATTTGACAAAAGCTAAATTCCGTCTATCTATTGTATAGAAGGTTCAATATGTATGATGTTCCTCCGAGGTAGTTACTTTATGGAGGAAAGGAGTTTTGGCTAAAATAAATTTGGCATAAATGATACCCTACGGTATATTATTTTATGTATACCGAGTTTAGGCCACAGATCTTGTTCGCTGTTCCTCAATGCATTATTCTCAATGACATGGATTTTTTATTCGCCTCGAGTAATAAGTACTAAACCAATTAAAAACGAGTTTGCAAGTATCATAGAAAAAAAATTTGTAATTAACGTTTACAGTCGTCCCAGCAGGCGAACTGTTGGGGGATGCATATAATAACATCTACCACGAGTCTATCGTAGACCACATTATTTTTACACGCGTCTGAACTGTGAGATACTATAAAAGAGGGGATGCAGTATTATCTGCGAGGGACAAAAATGAGGTACTTGTTGTGACGAACCGATAATAATACAGCCAGATGTCAAGTACAATCACTTTCCTCGAACGGCAATCGATAATCGTTTCCTGTCTCCATCCTTGCGTTTTACATCGTTATATGCCTTGATCCTATTCTCTCTCGCACTCTTTTATCTTGTCACTTCATCGATTCGATAAATTATGAGACGAACGACTGGCTGCTCGTCGCCCGCAATTCTCCTTCTCCTCCACCTCCTCCTCCTCCTGCACCCTCCGGTTTACCTCTCTCGTAAATACGAAAAGGCATGGTTCCTCCAGTCTAGGAAATTCGGTAATTTCCAAGTGGTGGGTATACCAGAGAAATATTTACCGTGCGTTCTCTCCGCGCTGTATTCGTCCCCGGTGACGTTCGATACATTTCGTGTATTTAAAATACATCAGTAAAATGTATCAGTCCGACCGACGATACATTCCTATTATAATAATTCACGTTCGCTGTCATAAAAAATAACGAAAGAAAAGCGGATGTTCGAACGACGAGAGAGGGAACGGAGCAGAGCGGAGCAGAGCAGAGCTTTTACCGCGGAATCTCTTTGATAGATGGAAAAATCTCACGGTGCTTTGCCTTCAAATTACTCTGTAGCGAAACATTTGCAACGAGCTTCCTATGGAGAAGATAATTGGTTGGACACACTGAGAAAGATACCGAGGGGAAGGATGAGAGGAGGTAAGGCGTCGAGAGCCATCGTAGATACAGTGAAGAGGAACGAGTCATTGTTGGGATGCTTCAAGCGGTGCGCTTGCATATACTGCAGAAACAGAGGTCACGGCGGAGATTCAAATTTGAGCGAACAAACCATTAAACTGCACTCAACGGCGCACTCCTGATTATAACTCATTAGGCTCGACATGTGTGCATTAACGAAGTTATCGCGAACGGAAGAGGGTCGAGCGTGACGGGGGGTTTGTTGGTACGGACCTTGCACTCGTAGCAACGGGATGGAAGCTCGTTCGGGCGGAGTTCTAGCCTGTTCCGAGGGCTAAACTCAGTAATAATTCCGTAATACCTGGACTAGCCATTCCAGGTATAACTAGCCAGTCCATAACGCAGCGTTGCGAACCCTCGAATCGGACGTGATGAGCTTATACATGCCCTCCGAAAATTCTACAGCGGAACTGCCATTTTTCGTCCCTCCCGACACGTGCCCCGCGCACACTCGCGAGCCAAAACTTTAAGGAAGAGTGGGACCTCTCCTTAAAGTGAAAGCTTCGCTTACTCTTGAGGAGTATCCACAGCATTGTTGCTATTGACCAAACGGTCACAAAGCCTTCCTCCCGAAAAGCTGCTGATAAAACATCCTATTATTTATTCGCGGGATAAATTAACGCCTAATACTTCTTTACAAATCCAGCAAATAATTTACCAGCTTAATTTACTGTCCATTATTTCGCCGCAGGATTAATAGGAGCCAGGCTCGAAGCTTCTCTCAGTGGCTATAGAAACTTCGCTGGTCTATGTGATATACAGCAGTGAAAATTCTGATGAGTATGAGTATGACTCATACTCATACTCATACTCATACTCATACTCATACTCATACTCATACTCATACTCATACTCATACTCATACTCATACTCATACTCATACTCATACT
>JAPYZD010003608.1:0-12687 GCA_030522725.1 Ichneumoninae sp. B BG-2022a
AAATTAAAAATGTCAGTTTATTTCTTCGTTGTTTATTGTTTCGAGTTGCTGGTACGTTGTACGTATTGGGTGTTTGAATGAATGTATTGTGTTTGGTATTTGTTGTATGTATAATGGTTTGATATTTTCTATTTGGGTTGCGGCGAATCGTTTGGTTAGTTCTCTGGTTCTCATTCTTTTAGGTTTAATTCCCGTAACTTCATACAGGAGAGTATTGCCAGGGTTGTGTAGTGGATTATCAGGATGACGGATACTTGTCAGACGACGCATGGCACATGTTTCCGCTGTTTTCATTTTCTTGATTGCTGTTTCTTTGCAATTACTGAAGATAGGATGTCCGTATTCTATTATTGGTCGGCAGATAGATTTGTACATTTTTGTTAAGTGTTTTATGTGTATAGCCCGTTGCTTGAATGTAATTTTTCTGATGTGTGAGGCTCTTTGTGTGATTTTGTTTTTACATCGTTGTAAGTGGTGGTTAAAATTTAGTTTGTGGTCGATATTTATTCCTAGGTATTTAGCGTGGGGTACAGCTGATATTTCGACGTTGTACAAACTGATTTTAGATTGAGGGTATTGAGGAGATTGAGGGTTGATTGTGTGGTCCAACACTTACTATTTTGATATCAAATTATATTCGCACAAGCGTTAGATTAATCAATGAAAGTCTAGTGAAAATCTAACGATCGAAGGCGATCTGTTTTACCGACCGCGGTACTTCTCATATCCTCAACAGCCAAACCTCTCGTTCATTGACAAATTTAAAAATAAAAGTGACGTTCGAAGTTTGGAGGTCAGTATTTAGCCTCCCCTCAACACCTCAACTTTGAACTTCCTTATTTTACTCGAACCTTCAACTTCCCCCTCCGACCAAAAAGTCCTCCGAAGACCCTCCGCGACTTTCGCCCTTTTGTTCAACCGAGTCTCGTCGGGTAAAAAAAAAAACAAGAGAATGACGTACTCGACAATGATTAAATGAGAGGAACAGAGTATAGACATACAATTCATCGTCGCGTCCTCGTCGAATAATTTCCACGTTTTTCATCGGGCCTGTTATAGGATCGCTCGGCCGAATGTGTTACGCCGCAGGAATCCCCCGTATTCATATCCGCTCCGTCCGATACTCGTCGAGTGATCGATATTATCCGCGAACACATAAACGCGGAATATGTGACATTCGATTTACCTCGGGTGCGTCGTTGCATGTGGATTGGCGTGTGTGCGCGCCCGGTAACGATTGTGCTCGGTCGCGCGTCGATCGGGCCGATCGCGAACGACCAACACACGTCGACACTTTTCCGAGTACGAATTTATCGGAAACCTTCGAAGAGATACTCTTATCGGGGATGTCGGGCGCGAGCGGCGAAACGGCTGCTGGCTATTGACCCGCTGGAGTAGTCGATAACCGCTTCTCTCTGTACTCTCCCCGTGTGTCCCTCTCGTTGTCCTCCGTCTCTCTCGTTATAACATCGACCTGGCCACTCGATTCAACGATCACGCAGGACACGTGCAACAACGATGATATCATATGTTTTCCTGATAGAAGAGAGTACCCGAGTTTCCCTCCCACGCGGGCTTCTTCGACGACCTTTTTAACCTCGCTTAAGCCAGCGGCCCGATTCTGCACTCACGTTCAAGTGCATCTTTTTTACCCCCCCCCCCCAACAAGCTGCGAGTATATAAACGGTCATTTGAGAACACGAATGGATGTTACTAACTTATTTTTATTACGAGAAATTTCATTATTTTTCACGCTGCAGAAATATTTGGTTCGAATGGGATAGAACAAATTGCAGGTTAAAAAAGTGTTATTCGAAACGAAATATTTAATCTAACTAACTTGTTTTAGTAACATGAAATTTCTTTCGTTTTGCGTCGGATAATATTTTTTTAGGAAGATAGAAGAAACTACAAGTTTGAAAACTGTTATTTGACAACAAAATATTTAATGCAACTAAGTAATTTTAATCACGTAAAATGTTTTCCTCTTCACAGTTAATAAATATTTGTTTGAAAAACATAGAACAAATTACAAGTTCAAAAATTATTATCTGAGAACAAAACATTTAATCTAACTTATTTTAATTGCGTCAAAGGTTTTTCTTTTTACACGAAATATATATATATATATATATATATATATATATATAGTTTAATAAAAAGTGTTAAGCGTCACGTGTCCATGGGAAGTTCGTATTGCGAAGTTCGCACGCTCCGGCATCGTAACGATAGCTCCGTGCTGAAACGGAGCTTTGCCTTTCGATGCCTTTGAAGTGCCGGGGTACTTCAAAGGCACCTGCGGAATGAAAGGTCATTTCGGTCTGTCGCAAAGCCGAGTCACCTCCCGAGTTGCGTATAGCAAGAAACTACCAAGTCCGGCCCGACCTGGCGATGGACATCGCGTCTCTTGTAACAAAGTGACTTCCGTACATTTTACACGTGCCCGGAGATAATTTCGAGTATCCTCGAAGTTCGGAAATTTGAGATACCTCTCAAAAAATTCAGCGGTCCGTGAACAGTAACGTCGCGCGTGTGTCTGATCACGTACGTCATTTTTCTACTTCACCCTTCGACCACGCACAGTAAATAAGTTTGTACTTTTCACATCAACTTATTGCCCAGAAACGTCCACGATTTTTTATTCATTAAATTTCCGATCGCACCGTCCGACTCCAGTTTTACCAACGGATAACAAACTAAAATTGTTAATAACACCGGAAATAAAAGGACAATTTGTCACTTATTTAACAAAATTATTTTTACGAAACTTCACTGATAAAAAAATTAAGTTGAATCAACTAAAGATTCGGGCAGGGACGTTCAAATAAATATATTGTTGGTACAGTAAAACAGTTGGTTGGTTCACCACGTTTCTGGGTGTTTTCACCAAATAATTTTTGCGGCATTCAAATATTTTGTTCCACCAGCAAAATATTTATTTGAACGTCCCTGCCCGAGTTTTTAGTTGATTCAACCGCATTTTTATCAGTGTTCGTTTTTTGATTTTACGGAATTATTTTTCACTGTGCGAGGCAGCAAAAAATCTGAATCCCTTTTTTCGCAGAATCTGGCAGTATTTAGCCTCTTTCCAGGAACCCTCTCCGTCCTGTTACAACCCCGAGAATCGACGCTTAATCCCGTAGAAAAAAAAACTAATCAGGCTTCAAGCCGTTTCACAATTTTTCATAGCCCAGTAGAGGCGCAGATCCGACGAGTCCGACATCCGACGAAGATGGAAGTAATCCGAGTCGAGACTCCGGCGCGGAAAAAATATGGCTCTCTTCGGCTAGCGCAATTAGCAGCTCGCGAGGGAAAAAGAAGCTATTGACCCGGATTGCATGGAGACTCCTAGCCGGACCTGAGTGGGAACTATAGCTGTCCGGTCCAGCTGGTGGCAGGAGTAAAGATGTGCACCTAAGTTACGACTGGTCCTTTTTTGGTCCTGTGACTGTCACGTGTCCGTCACATGACCGACCAAAAAATGACTAAAAATGGCCATAAGATGGCCATAAAGTGGCCAAAAAATGACTAAACAATTGCTAAAAAATGACCAAAAAATGACGTCGCCACTGCTTGTTGAAGCGCAATAAGACGGCAAATACTAATCGCCGCCATTTTCCAACGTCAACCGACGCGGAAGAATTATATAATTTAAACTTAAACATCCCACACTTTATTAATCGTGAGACATGTTTACCATGTTATATTCAGTTACTCTGGTTGCTAGAACTAGACGGCAAAATACGTAATTACGGCCATTTTCCAACGCCAACCGGTGCGTAGAAATTATATTACTTAATCTTAAACTTTCCCATAGTTTATTAATCTTGAGAAAAGTTTACCATGTTATTCGGACTGATCGTAATACAAAAGAATTGGACAGTGTACAAATGACGTGGACTTTAATGAAATTTTGATTGTGCAAGTTCAAGCTTTTTCCCTTTCAAAATCTGACGGAATTCAAGACCAAAAAAAAATGACGGTCATTGTACACGATAGATTCGAGAAAAACCAAAATGTAATTTTTGTGTAAATCGACGTCATCGAGAAATGACGGTCATTGCACATCTCCAGGCAGGAGAGCAGTGGCTGCGGAAGCGCACGGGAAAGAGCTCAATCGACACACCGCGGCACAGAATGAATTTCAGTATTGGCGTCGAAAGCTCCACGAGGATGTGGGAGGGTGGACGCCGAAAGCGATGAAGTTACGGAAGAAGATGTGCGAGCCTATCGCGAGAGTTATCGAAATAGGGTGAGAGCCGCAAGGTCTCTATAGCGTTGTGCTTTATTGGCGAGGGTTCCATATAGTGCAGTAAAAGTTGCTATATACGTTGAGAAGAATATAGCCGTTTGGGGTCGGGGAAGGGTGCGGTACGGCAGCGGGTCTGTCGGCAATCTGCGGGGGTTTCCGTAATCGAATACGGGGAGAAATCGATGCGTGAAACGATCGACCGGCCGATCGCCGAACCATTTATCGCGCCGGACAGCAGGTGCGGGTTTCGTTGGGCAGCGGGAAAGGCAAGGTCGGCGAAGAACCGGGGATCTTAATTAGGCGAGAGGATTCGTCTTCGTTCTCGTCGGTCGCCGAGACTACTCAGCCAAAACGACGAGGCATCCCGGCTTAAGAGACTAGAAAAGACTGTTGAAAGAGATGGAACAGCGACAGTGCAATGTTTTCCGCTTCGCGCTGGTTCTTCGGTGCACGACACTGAAACTTTTATCCCGCTTCTCGGATCCGACAGATGCGGGAATTGAGGTACCTTCTGCCGGAAAATTCACCGCCGGTAACGTAAATCTTAGCTTACTCGCTCCATAACTCCAGCGGAGACAGCGAGTGCATCGAACTCGAAAGCCCCCTTGGCGACTCGCTGGATGCACTGAGAATAAGGATAGCACAGTACACGACCGCATTTCTCCCAACCGTATAATTCCGAACGAGCGCGTATTTGCGAAAATGACGACCGCGTAGGTCCAATTCGGCCCCTTCTCAAGTTCCGTTGCCTGCTTGGTGGGCAAACAAACGACTTCTTCCCTTTTCCTACCTGCGAATGAAATCGTCGTTCCTGTAATTCCGACAATTTTTGCGCATGGAAAGGGACGGTAGGCAGGTGCTTGGGCAGGTAGTGGGGTATCGGAAATACGTGGTCATGCCTAATGTTCTGTATTTCTCACTACAGTACACAACCGCGTATTTCCGATACACCACTACCTGCTCAAGTACCTGCCCACCGTCCCTTTCCATACGCAAAAATTGTCGGAATTACAGCAGTGACGATTTCATTCGCAGGTAGCAAGAGGGAAGGAGTCGTTAGTTTACCCACCAAGCAGGTAACGGACCTTGAGAAGGGGTCGAATTGGACTTACACGGTCGTCATTTTCGGAAATACGCGGTCGTTCGGAATTATGCGGTTGGGAGAAACGCGGCCGTGTACTGTATATCGAATAGTTCCCAGGGAGAACGTCTACATAGATAGTTTCTGATAGTGCGTATTCAATTGGTCAAATCATAATTGTAGTTGCAATGATGATTTTTTGTCATAGTCGTAACCGTAAAATATAGACGTTTCCCATGAGAACTATTTTTTATGGTAAAAAGTCGGTATTGTTGCTTTTACTATGTCAATTTTTCTCAGTGTGGGGATTCAAGACTCACAATGCGAGTTACGTTGGGTGGCGAGAGGGTTGGCGAGGAACTGGGGATCTCAATTAGGCGAGAGGATTCGTCTTGGTTCGTCGGTCTCGGATGCTTACTTCCAGTTTGCTGAATCGATGAAGAATAGCGGCTGAAAAGACTAGACTAGAAAAGACTGTGGACACGGGTGGAACAGCGACATGCATGGTTTTCCGTTTCACGTTGCCTCTTCGGTGCACTGTAACTTATATCCGACTCCTTGGATCCGACAGAGCCTTACGATACTTTCGTCCGGAAAATGCAACGCCGGTAACGTAAATTTTAGCTTCCTTGCTCGATAACTTAAGCCGTAGCAGCGAGCGCACTAAACCCGGACTCGCCCTCGGCAGCTCGCTGGTCGGGCATTCGAGACTTACAATGGGGCGATCGATTGCACTACTCGCGAGTAGAGTTGATTTTACTTCTGGCGAGTACTATCGATTTCACTACTGGCGAGTAAAGTAGACTTCATTTCTGTCGAGTTAAGTCGATTTCACTCCTGGTAAGTAAAGTAGACTTCATTTCTGTCGAGATAAGTCGATTTCACTCCTGGCGAGTAAAATCAATTTCACTCCCGGCGATTAGAGTTGATTTTACTTCTGGCGAGTAAAGTGAATTTCACTCCCGGTGAGTAGACTTGATTTTACTTCTGGCGAGTAAAGTCAATTTCACTCCCGGCGAGTAGAGTTGATTTTACTTCTGGCGAGTAAAATGAATTTTACTTCTGGCGAGTACAGTCAATTTTACTTCTGGCGAGTAAAGTCAATTTTACTTCTGGTCAGTAAAGTCAATTTCACTCCTGGCGAGTAGAGTTGATTTTACTTCTGGCGAGTAAAGTCAATTTTACTTCTGGCGAGTAAAGTCAAGTTTACTTCTGGTCTTTACTTAGCTATTGCAACGAGTGCGAGGTTTGCGGCCCGAACGAAGCGAGGGCGGCAATCACACGCGTCGCAATTGCCAATTCGGTTCTCGTTCCACATCATACTTTTTGCAACGAGTGCATCAATAGTGGTGCTTCGAATGGTAGTTTTGCAGGACGAACAGTGAAAAACGAGGTTCCAACTTTTCCTCCCCAGGGACGAAAGTGAACCAATCTCGAACTGCGAATGCACACCTTTTCTATACGGCTTTGAAATTAGCCACTTTCGGCCCGCAAAACTGCCATGAAAAGCACCGCTTTTCCTGCGCGTGTTAGAAAAGTGAATTTCACTCCTGGCGAGTTAAGTCGACTTCGCTCTTGGCGAGTTAAGTCGATTTCGCTCTTAGCGAGTTAAGTCGATTTCACTCTTGGCGAGTTAAGTCGATTTCACTCTTGGCGAGTAAAGTCGATGGCTGGAACAATGCGATATGCCCCGTATCGCCAGGTGCAACGCGTCTCGACATTTTTCAGTCCCGGACAAGATCAACTAGAACGCTATCGGCTCGGACTGAGACTAATGACCGGGAAGAAAGCGACCGCTAAAGGAGTGGTCAGGAAAGGTTGCGAAATTCTTCGAAACTAATCCGACAGACACGAACCTCAAGGTACTTTCAGCCGGAAAATCCACCGCCGGTAACGCAAATCCTAGCTTCTTTGCTCGATAACTTAAGCCTCAACAGTGAGTGCACTAAACTCGCACTCGCCCCTCGTAGGCCGCTGGACGAATAAAGTCAATCGCTGGAACAACGCGATATGTCCCGTAGCGCCAGGTGCAATGCGCCTCGAGATTTTTCAGTCCCGCACAAGATGAACTGGAACGCTCTCGGCTCGTACCGAGAGTAACGACCGAGAAGAAAGCGACCGCTAACAGAGTGGTTCGGGAAATGTTACGGACTTCTTCGAAACTAATGGATGTGCGGCAAAAAAAGGAGTTCCTCATACAACTACACAAGGGTTGAAAACTAAATGCCTGACGTTTTACTACTCTGGCTCGTCCGCAAGATCCGTTGCGCTGTTGGGTGGATTTAGAGGAACGTGTAGCTCTGAACCCACTGAGCCGGCAAGTGGAGAGCGACGTGCAAAAAGGAAGAGGAAACCCAGTCGGAGGGGCTTGAACCCATCTCCAACGTTTAGTCTCATTCTGGGCCAGTTTCGGGCAAGGCAACTGATACAGAATTAATGCACGCATCCAATAAAGCTCATGTTCGTTCCTATAAATATTCATCACTCTTGAGCCCGTTACACGGAGGAAATATCCCACATGCGGGACTCCAACCCGCCCCAATACGGCATCAGCGAGGTATATTGAAAATTTCGATTTCATTAACCCAGGACAAAAAATAAAGTGCACGTACTCTTTATCGAAGGATCAAAAAGGAGAGGTGTTTCTGAAGTGTAGGATGAATATCCGGAACCCCAGGTAGTAAGCAGTAAAAACAGTTTCTACCTTTTTCAACTTATTGTCCACTAAGGTCTATAATTTACTTTTGCAAAGAAAAGTACAAAGTACAAAGTACAAAGTTGTTAATGACACGGGAAATAAATGGATAGATCTGTATGTTCAAACCTGAACAAACGAGTTTGTCTCTTATTTGACGAAATAATTTTTAGAGAACTTCATATTCCATTTCGAAGAAATTATTTTTTACTGGGTAGAATACCGGAAAGAAACTTTTTAAATTTTCGTAACGTTTACGCTACAGAATTAATGTACGCATCCAATAAAGCCGATGTTCGTTGCGGCAAATATTCATCCCTCTCGATCTCGTAACACGGTGAAAAATCCCACACGCAGGACTCTCGCCCTCCCCGATCGGGCATCAGCGAGGTTATATTGAAAATTTCGATTTGATCGAGCGCGGGCAAAAAATAAAGTGCACGTACTCTGTATCGATGGACTAAAGAGGAAGGTTGTATCTTGTGTGTAGGGTGAAAATCGTGAACCTCGGACAGTATGAGATATCGGACCGAAACTTTTTTAATGGGCCATATTCATAACGTTTACCCTACAGGCAAAGCCTACAGAGCCCATCTGGCGCTGGAGCATCGATATGGACTCTGACCCCGTTTTACAATCCCACGTAGCCTTTCAGGGGGTAACCGATAGTATTAAAAAAAAAAGTGTTATCCAACTGTTCAACGCTCCGGAGATTCCATGTCCTCCCTTCCGGGCGTGCGGAGTTGATTGCCTAGTTTGTGGCAAAGCCTCTGGGAAAAGAAATTCGAGAACCACTCGCGAACGAACGAGTGTATTACGATTGTGGTCCGGATTATCGATATCGAGAGCGATTGGTCACTCGGCTGGATATCCGGCCCGGTTCCGATGCCATCTTTCGTTTAATAGAGTTTTTACTTTAAACGTAAGTTATTAGCTCTCCGGATAGCCGGTGCTAATAACTATCGGTAACCACCGGCATGCCCGATAGTTTTATCGTACGTTTAACGGCCTTTATTGGACCACCGAGGTACCCGATGGTATTCAGGGTCGTTCAAGTTATTTCGCCCTCGTGGTAACGAGGAATATTATAATGAAATTGCGGCTTCTCCTCAAATATGCTCGATATTCAAATTCCGTCGACTTTTTATCTTTTATTTTTGCATGATTTGAGGGGTTGAGAAATTTTTTACGTCCGACGAGCGCGTGAAATATTAGACTTTTTTATAACAGCTTTTATTCACACAATTTTCATTTTTTAGGCATAATTAGAGATAACACATTGATACACTTGTTGATTTCTTGAAGATTTTTTTTCGCGAGCTAAGTAAACAATAGTTGCTTATTGTTAACGAATATTCCCACGGCGAGCTGGACTCACGTCGAGGATCGACGGCGTACGTAGTTTTTGGAAGGCGGCTAATCTGAAATACAAAAAATAAGCATTTTACTATAATGAACCTTCACTGCGAAAAAATAACATAGTAAAAGCAACAATACTGACTTTATACCATAAAAAATAGTCCCCAGGGGGAACGTTTACATTTTATAGTTACGACAGTGACAAAAAATCATGGTTGCAACAATAATTATAATTTAACGAATTGAATATATACTATCAAAAACTATCTATATAGACGTTCCCTTTGGAAACTATTGGTATAGCAGAAAATACTATTCTTTTTCTCAGTGTAGTCGAAGATCGTCGAGTGGAAGTTAGATGAATCTATCCGTGCTGGGTATTTAAGAGAATTATAATCGGAATATTTTAGAATTACGTTGGAATTATTTCAGAAATTATTCTGCGAATAAAAGTTGTCACTTGTCCTAAACAAATAAATTAAGATGATATTTCGGTTCCCTACATTCAATCGGTTGGGTTGACTGTTTCATCGTCGACCTTAAATTCTATATCGTCCAACCGTAAAGTCCTCGGCAAGCGAATTTCACGCACGGCTGATGTACGCAAAACTGGCACGGCTGATGTACGCAAAACTGGCACGGCTGATATACGCTTGGGAAAGTCAATAAAACCGTACGGTACCTTCAAGATATATCCGGAGCTCGAGAAAGTTACGCTACAACGGCTTTCGCAAGCATCAACGAGCCGAGAACGATTCCGCTTCAAAATACACTATTCCGTTGGGGGGAGGCGCGTTGAACCTCAGTACCAGTGTGTCGGCACTACCGCGGACTCCACTACTGCGCCTGGGTAGTGCACCGACTATCAGAATAGAAACGGTTTGCAGAATCGACAAATTTTTGCTTCCTCATAGAGGAAGCTGTGTTTTCGTAAAGAAAAGAAAAAAATGAGATTTTAATGTCAGAATACTTAAAATAGTCTAAAACGTCGAGAAATATGATTTTTAACTGGCGTCCGAATGTATGTGTGTGTGTGTGTATGTGTGTGTATGTGACAGAGTTTCATCGTTTAAAATGACTATAACACGGAAATGGCTTGAGACAGCGAGTTGAAATTTTGTACACTAGTTGAACGATTACGTCGCTTCGTTCAGTGCTATTTTCGTGAACATTGAGGCCCAATTGAAGATTTTATGCGATTTTCAATTTTTTGGAAATTCTCTGTGGCAGCTCTAACTTACGTAAATTTGGAGCTACTGTCTTAAAACTGCACATAAATATACTGTTTTGATAAAACACCTTTGGTATTGAATTTGGTCAAAATCCATCGAGGTGGTAAGATTATATGGGATTTTCAGTTTTTTGAAATATGACTAAAAATGGTCTAATTTGAGTAAACTTGGAGGTATCGATCTTAAATTTAACATGGGAATGGACTAATACTGTCCAATGTTTGGTATTAAATTTGGCGAAAATGGATCGAAACGTTAAAATTTTTTTGACAAGTTGTATTTTTTGTCCGACACGAGTTTATGTACCAAGTGTCGCCCTAGGAGTAAAATAATTCGGAGATTCGTCATCGGTCTGGGAAAAATACATTAGACGTGGCCACAAAACGGTGAATATTGGATAATTGACTCAATAATAAAAAAAAAATCTTTTCCAAACCCCTGTATTTTCGTTAATTGAAGTACCTAGGTGCACGGATTTATCAAAGACAAGACATCGGTGTATTTTTTCGCGATGAACCTGAATCGGCCATTCGTTTTTTTTTACCACAAACATCCAAATTGTATTTTAAAAAATTGGTCTGCCAGATTATGGCCTAGAAGCATGTTTTAGATGTTTCTAAGCCACAATCTAATGCGGGTGCTATGTCATTTGTTAAGAAACAGTAAAAAATGTTTGTTTGTGATAAAATGGCAAATTATAATCAAGGACATCGCAAATGACCTAATAAAAAAAACATGCCTAAATGTTCTTTAATATATCCTCCCTCCACCCCTAAAAAACAAAATCGATAAAGCGTAAATTCACCGAGAAAAAAATATCACTAAATATGCATGCGTTGTAGCCATTTACTGTAGCGTCCGTCGTTAAGAAATTTTATTTCGCAAGATGTGAAAACGGGCCCATTTTCGCCATTTTCGTACCTAGCGACATAAAGGGACTTTTTTTAAGAAAAAGAAAAGACGACTTGGCCATAAGCGACAATTTCCGGGGGGAAACGACGAAGAAGAAAGTATTCTCGATAGCAATGTCACCCCTGAATATTGCATATCTGTGTAATAACATGCGCAGCTGGTTGATATAGATTTAAACTGTTGCCACCGTGTTGCCATGATGTTTGAAACACGTGCCGTCAACCCGTCGAATTATGACGACTCGTCAATATTGTGTCGCACAGTAATTTCACCATAGCTTGTAATCACGAAAGCCGGCGCGACGTTGGGACAGCCGAGGCGCCGACGTAGCAAGTGTTATAGGTACGACGTTATAGGTGTTTGGCTCGTCGTAACCACACAGCTCCGTTCACGACAAAGCGCCAGTTTCCGGCGACCGCCAGTCATAACCATTTACTTCTCTGGTTGCCGCAACGCTGGAGCTTCTATCAGACCCCAACATTGTCGCTGTAGCTATTATAATTTAATGTTCGCGATAGTACTTGGCAAACTGATTACTCGATACGCGCATAAGCGCGCATGCGCGCAACACGAATATGCACATCGCACTTAATGAAGGACTGTCGAATGTCGCCGGAGCAGTGAGTAACGCAATTTGAATATACAAGTGGGAATGCAAAACTGGTATGTCGTTACCATACGATTATGTAAAGTACATCGCGAGAATCACGGGTACAAATTTCAGGGTAATGCATCACAAAAATTCGACTCTTTCACCGCTTTCTCGAATCGCTCTACCCTCGCAAAGAATCTGGAGCGGTGGAGAAAATCTTTGACGAAATTATCCAAAATACTTTAGCGGATATGTGAAAACGATTCCCTAACGGAACTGAGGTGACCATCGACAGACTTCAATAGACTAATGCACAATGTTCAAAATTGTAACTTGCTATAGACTCGTACATAAACTGTATTTTGGCGTCGTTTTTCTGTAACCTTTGCAACCATCGTTGTATAGTCTATTTGTTTGATTTTTAGTTGCATGGGGATTACTCGAGTCCATCAAAACAGAGTTGCCTAAAGGTTAAAAGTTTGAACAAAGCGATCAGTCTCATTTCAGTATACCCGGAGTCTCGTCATAGTCATTGCAACTCGTGGATGCATGTCTAGTCAACCC
>JAPYZD010003609.1:0-12687 GCA_030522725.1 Ichneumoninae sp. B BG-2022a
TCTTCCTTGGTATCTTCGACCCCATGAAGACATAGAGCAAGATATCCAGGAAGATAAAAAAATCAGAAAAACCAGGCATTCATGAACAGCGGTGTACCATAGAAAATAACTAAATTGGCAATAGCGATAAGTAACGATTGCACTAGGCCTAATTAAGAGGAAATAAACTAGTAGAAACGAAATAATACAAAATAAACTAAAATGAAATAAAATAATCTGTCACTCAGTAACTCATATAAAATATGTAAATAGAAAACAAGTTAAAAGATAGCAAATTAAATTTGACGCAACTGGTCTATCTCGGATTGGAAGAGGTGGTCAAAGAGACGACGCTTGAAAATAGATAGAGATGGTGAAGAAATTACCAATAAATAGCACCGACGGTTCCTTACAGAAAGTCATCGTAGCTGGTGGCAATAAGGTGTAATGTGGACATCACGGCGTAAGGTAAAAATAAAGCGGATGGACATGTTAACAGTCGCTGGAGCTTTGTGTTCAATTCGTCCATTAGACTGTGGTAGACGACACAGCAGTAGTTTATGTGTGGAAAAATTAGTGTCGAGACGAGTTTAATGCGGAGCGTAGTCGGTAAGGGCTCTTATGATACTTTGAATCGCTTATGAAGCGATCCATTAACTTTCTGGAAGATGTGAGGAATGTGTTTGTTCCAGAAAAATTAGTAGTGAGGTGTACCCCTAGGTTACAGGCTTCACGAACAAAAGGAATAGGGATATCATTGACGATTGCAGGTGACAAGGTGTCAGGCTCAAGGCTACGTACTGTAACGTTCCACTTTTAGGCCTAGCTTATGTGCAAGGGGACTTGTGGACATTAGGGTTCGGGACTAGCGAGATGTTATTAGTAGGTGAACGGTTGAAATATAAAATGAATTGTTTATGGAAAATCGTCAGAAATATTATACAAAAACAAAATCATAGAATTTTCTTCTTGGCGTCGTTTATTAACGAGGGAGAGACAAAGCGTAGATTCGTCTTTTTGAGATTTCTAATACAAACAGCAATTCTAACTTTCTAGTTCTTGTCATACCTCTAATCTTCCGGACCTTGAATTCGCACCGTAAGTGCGGACCTCCGGCCGGGACCTCAGTCGAAACTTTCGCTTCCACGAAAGCTGCATGGTTCGTGATGTCACCACCACCCCACCGGTACTCGCTTCCGGGTTTGTTCCGTTGGGTTACCTGACAAACCGTTCTAGCTACGGGGATGAGAAAACTAGGATGGCCGAAGTCACCACCGGTTATTCCTAGTCTCTCGGAAGGTACACTGTCTATGCTAATGTCACCAAAAGCTGACAGGACCGGTAGGAAAGGGGGTTCTGAATTACCTTCTGTCCGTCACCGTTGAGAAATAATACCGGTGGGAAAGGGGGTTCTGAATTACCTTCTGTCAGTCACCGTTGAGAAATAATAATTGCTTTCCAGGTGCTGTGCACCGCCTTATATACCACTGCCGGCGTTGCGCACGGCACGCTCGCTCTCTCTACCGAGCGCGAGTCCCCACTAGCGGGCTCCCCCACAACGGTGTACTCGCGGCGCGCGCCGCGAGCGCTCGCCTGGGGCGACGCTCTCGAACGTTCTAGAACGATCTACCATCGGTGTGTCAAGTGGGGGTCCTTCGGGTGCCCTGTCGCGTCGCTCAGGACCGGCGCGTGCCCGGGGGACGAGGGCGGAGACGGTAACATCACGCGTGGAATACCAAGGAAATTCGAAACAGCGCGACCGACTGTGTACGTGGCCGAATGTGTGAACGTCGAAGCGATCGAGTCCTGCACTCAGAAAAAAAATCGGTTGCGTCATCAAAATGAGCGCGTACGGGTGGCGAAACAAATTTTTGGTTGATCGAACGAAATAATTGTCGTAGTAAGTAAAGAAACATTTGATTCGATGGCCTGTTGGTTCGATCAACGAGGTATTTCTTTCGATCAACCAAACATTTATTTCGCCACCCATAAGTGCACATTTTGTTGACTCAATTGATTTTTTTCTCTGTGTGTGTACCGGGCGATACTTCGTGTAACCAATTGTGATTTCTAGTTAATTTACGGGACGAGGGTTTTACTCCGGGTTTTCCGGTTTTCCCCCTCAGTAGTATGTTTTTTAATTAAATAAATATTCGAGTCATTTGGTTCCCGTATTTCATGGACGTTTCATTTATTTATACATTATTTATTTTTGGTGTCGTGTAAATCGTCCAAACAATTAATCGCTGATCCAGTCCAGTTTGTCTCTCGGTGCATCGTTGCACCTGGCGCCCATCCCGTAAGGGAAAATATAAAGGGGAAGAATCTCGAATTACCGATAAACGATTTTTGGCAGTGAGAAATCGTGGTACAATATACAGGGTGATTCAGGAAGTTTTTCACATACTTTGCTGGCAGGTAGCTGGTCGTGATGTGAGCAAAGTTACAAAGCCGTTTTTGAAAATTCACAATAGTTAATTAGTTATATGCATTATAAATTTGAATGAACGGACCAATCAGAACGAAGCATTTTGCCGTGCTGGAGTGCACGAAATGTCCGTGCAGAGGTCTGGCAACATCGGACGGGACGCACCTCCTGTTATGTGACAGGTTCTACGACACTAGACAAGACACAGGGAGAAACGGTAGGAAAGATAGCGAGGAAGACAGTGAGGAAGACAGCGAGGAAGATAGTGAGGAAGACAGCGAGGAAGACAGTGGGGAAGACAGTATGGAAAACAGTACGGAAGACAGCGCGGAAACTGCAAGGACATTGCCAGCGCCCCAATGCGGCAAAATACTTCATTTTGATTGGTCCGTTCATGCAAATTTATAATCCTTATAAATAATTAACTATTGCGAATTTTCAAGAACGGCTTTGTAACTTTGCTCACATCACGACCAAGTATCTGCCAGTAAAGTATGTGAAGAACTTCCTGAATCACCCCGTATATAATTATCCACTTTTCTACACTGTCTAAATATTTAATAAATGAAAAAAGCTGTAATGCTAACCAAAAATGTCTCCTAGTATTCATAAATAATTTCAATTCTTAAGTTCACAGCTACTATTGTGAACTCATTTATCTGCGATTCATTATCATTACCATTTAAGTGAAAGTTCTTACTCACCCACGTGATTCACTAGTGTTTGTCGACTCGATTCTCGTTCCTCGTGAATTATAAATAGTTCGACATGCCATTAATGATTCTCCAGCTTTTTATCATTCGATTCAGTTGTTATTTATGTCGAATAGTAAGAAATACCATTGCAGCTGTCCCAGTTGCGCTCCAATGGACTACCATTAAGAACGAATGGAAAAAGTACTACTTGTTGCGTCTCATTGACTTGTCAGTGAATTCCTATTAATAACGAATGGGAGAAAGTACGACTTGAATTTTCCCAGTCATGTAGAATTGGATTAGATTTGCCAGTGGAGTCCCATTAAGAATGAATGGTAGAAAGTACCGTTTCAATTTTCCCTATGAATTACCATTAGGATCGCATTGATTACTTTTCGATACTATTCATTACCATTAAGCGCCCAATGGAAGACTTTGCCAAGGGAGGACGTACGAACTACGCCTATTGTCGTATGTCCGAGACCACTGACACCTGACGGGGCGCGACGATGCCCTGGACCCAAAAATCGAATCGGTGGCAACGGTTAAGGAAGGAGAAGAGAAAAAAGTGAAGGAGCCCGTAAAACCCTTAGGGGTTCGAAGTAACGACACAATACCCAACTGAACGAATGCTTTACGTATAGTCAACAAGGGTAGTCATCGACAATTAAAAAGTAATTCTCATGAATTAATTACTAAATTGCGAAATGAAACTTTTGCAAAGCTAAAGACTCCTCAGGCAATAAAAATCAAGATTAAATTGTAATAATCATAGATTATATTTTTTAAATGATCTGGTCTATTTATGTGATGTTTCGCGGAGTATGGCAGGTATTATTCACTTATTGATAAATGATTATGTAATAATTGTGATGTATTGTAACGCACCGTATAACCATCGTACGTCCACGATCCGAACTTCATGAAGCACGTCTGTTGGTCGAAGGGAAAATACTCCACGTCAATTTCACAAAATGATTTGTAGATGGCAGGAGGCTTCCACGTCACTTTTCCAGTGTGATGTAATATTGCCTTGGTCATGATGGTCACCTCATAGTTGCCGTCCGCACTGTAACAATGAACACCATTGAAATCCTAAATTATAAGTTGATAAATAAGTTGATGGGCTATACAGTAAAAAGTAATTTTTTTAAATCGGAATAAGAAGTTTCGTAATAATAATTGTTGTTAAATAGTTAGTGATAAACTAAACATAAACAAAATCGCGGAACCTCAGTGAAACGTATAACTATCGTCTTTTGCCCTAGTGGCCAGTCGGGAATTAAAATTTGGATAAGAGTCAACTATCGCCCCACTTCGCTCCCCGCACTTCGAAAATAGAGTGTAATAGAGTTATATCGAAATAACACTATGAACATTTAACGGCATCCTAGGCCCACCCACTGGGCCGACATTTTTATAAGAATTGTGGAGGGGCCAATTTGATAGAAAAGCAGTGTACCTAGCACAGAGGGTCAGAAGAAAGTCCGATATATACAGATGGATACAGATATTTTTACTTAGAAAGACAGAGGCTCCGAAAAGGAGATCAGAAAGGCGGATCAGAAAAACCAAAGACAGAAAACCGAGAGAGATAGATGGCAGACGTGGAGCCAACTAATGTTCACACAGTACACGTTCATAACATTCGACAAAGATGATATTTTAAGACTTATCGTTTAGAAACGGAAATATTTGTCACGTTAAATCCAGTTTTAGTAAACCTAGTCCTCACCTGTACTAATTTTTCATTGAAATAAATCCTGTTTTGGGTCGACATTTCCACGCACCAAATGTTTAGACCAGCAGACCACCAGACCTTTCGACGTCAGCATTCCCACCGTACGTACATTTATTTTCTTACTCTCGAACGATCACAAGGTATATTTGTACTAATATTCTTATTATTACATAGAGCAATCTACCTCACCGGACTTTCATATAATTCCTACAATGTGACAATTATTCTAGGTAACCACTCTCTGACCATAGAATATCGGAGGAGATACTAATAAATTGCCCAAAGATGCTTATCCCTTCCCTGTGATAGATATGGGAAAACTTCTTTCGCGCTAATTTTATCGTTCCCTCAGAAACAAGCATTTCTTGCCCTATCCTAAAGTGACTTTCAACGAGAATTAGACCAGGAAAGAGGCTATCGCGAGAGAGATTGATATCTGGTGTAGTGTTGGTCGAATTTCCACCTACGTTCGGTACGTACGGCGTTATACAGCTGGGTCGGTGCGTAACGCGATTATTGTTATCGACGCGCAAATTGATCTAGATACGCAATGTGTGAGTCCGCATCAATTGTCATAACAATGTGCGACAGTTCGGTCGTTTCCCCTTCTCGTTTCCATTGCCTCGAAACTAGACACGAGTACCGAAGCGCCTGCAGCGCGCAAAATGCAGTTGGCGCGAAAGGGCGCGCAGCGGTGAGGGCGTTGCGCTGAATGCGTTGCGTCACAGGTGCAGTGAGTGAGTCATAGCGTGCACGCGGACGGGTATAAAAGCCCGCCCGCGAGCAACGAAAATCAGTCTATTCTCCAATACCATCGACGGAAGACCACTCGAGCCGCATCGCCCTGAAGAGACTAGACATCACCGCCACCATCGATCGACTCTACAAGGATCGAGGATCGAGCATCGTGCCAGCAACCTCACGGGGATCGAGAAGGAACTCACCCCTCGATAAGCGATCAACAACGCACGAGCATCGGCACCGACGCGGCACGGACGGGCCGTGGACTCATACACCGATATACTACACCGACGCACGAGACGACTCATGCACTGGATGCGAAATGTAAACACCGAGAGTCACTGACGTACACCATCGATCGGAGATCGACACGGCGCGGTCAACGCTGCATATCACATGAAAATAAATGAACAATACAGCACACTCTACACCGATAAACACTACCACGAATGTAACGCAAGAAGAACGAGTGAAAGATCTCGAATAAACGAATCATTATATCTACCCTAATTCGTCACGACTAGATAATATTGACTATTTCGGGCCCAGAGTACGAACAAAAATCTCGAGCAACGGGAATGCAACAATAAATTCCTCAACTGTTGCAAGGGAACCGCCCGTACCGTTACAAATGATTGCGAACCTTTAGCAACCCGATCGTTCCTGATGTCCGATTCATACATGGGGTCGCTCCGCACTTTGGACGTAATATTACAATTGCAGTGCCAATTATTGAGCAGAATTTGTCAGGAATTTATTATGGATTATAAATTCTTATCTGAATCAGGTGATGATTGCAATTTGATTATTATTATGATGATCTATTTGGTTATGGTGGTTCGATTATTATTTTCATACACCTCTTGGTTTTACGACATTATTAGTCGATATTTATGTATATTCTTTTACAATACACAGGACCGAACACATGTATGTGTGTTTCTGTCAAATTTTGTGATTTCCTATTTATCTACGGAGCATATGATTTACAGATTATTCAAAGCTGCATTATTTATTATTTACAGCTGAGTATTAGAAAAGTGATAATGGACTTACTTGTTGTAAAGAACTATGTCAGGCAGCCATATGTGTTCCGAGGGAACGTGAAGTGTGTCCACCCCACCATATTCTTCGGGATTCCATTTCAGCTTATAGTCATTCCACTCCTAGAACAGTGAAAAAGCCGAAAAAATGTGTGAGTGCCTTTTGAACAATTTGCTAATGGCATATTCAGAACTTATGTCTTTCGCATTACATTTTTTATTGGCACGTATTTGTTTTCATAAAATGACTACGTTAAAATTACAAACTAAATAATCTTGACGAAAGAAAAAGATTTTTATATCGACGCTACCTTGTATTTATACTTCAATATACCGGAAGTGAAATCTTTATTCTCTTTTATTTCGGAATGGCACCATCGGATCAGAATTTTGGTGACATTTTTACTAAAAAAATACGGATTCAAGCGTTTCTCCGTGTCGAGTTACGATCAGCATCTTCCAATCATAACTGTTCTGAGATATGATCATCAAAACGATGATAATTTCACCGTAATTATTCTCCTATGGCGTAATATAATATAATGTAATGTAAGGTTCTCGCGTTCGCCACGCATGCGTTCATCGCGTGAATCGACTGATGTGTCGATTGCCGTAATTCACTGGTTTTTGAACTGCTCGGCTAAATACCTGACAGGACACATTTTTATTGACAAATAGTTTGTATTGCATGAAATAAAAAATGGCTCTTCCTTGTATATGATGTGTTCTTCTTTTGGCCTTCCTTCCCTATTGAACATAACAACGAATTGATCTACCAAGTAGAACATCCGATCAGAGAGGAGAATAGATGGTCGGATGAAGAATTCATTGCAACGAGCAAAGCAGAAGTAGCGTTTACCGGGCGTTTCATAAATCAACACCGGTCCGAGCTATTCCCGAATAGAACTCGAAGCGCCATTCAGTTACGTCGGTTTCAACACGACTACAAAGCGACTACCTCGTTCCTGATGTGAAAAGAGAGGGAGCCGAAGACAGGTCTCCGGCAATTGACATAATGGATGAAGTGTTTGGAATTGGCAATGACGAGACTTGAGTCGAACCCATAAATAACATCAGTGATAACTCTCAGATCATTGAATTCTTAATACTCGAGACAGCTGAACGGCGCTCGCCTACCTACGAGGCATCGCCTGCCGAAGACGAAGGACGACGACAATCACGGATCCAAATCTCAAAGTTGTCAGTAGAAGGACCCAAAACTCATGATATCGACTCACATGCTTTAACGCCCGCATCACCAGTCGATGCATCTAACGACCATCATATCGATGTAATACCGGTCCGCAGTCCAGAAGAGTTGGAGCGCCGCGAGTCACCTCCTAGAGCCGGGCAAAGTGTCACGGATCAGCTCAACGAGTCCAACCTAGATCCTGGGGCTCCCGAGTTCGTCCCCAGAGTCCGACCTTCCAGCCCCGATCCGGGAGGGGGCGCAGATCGCGATGGCACGATGAATAACATCAACCCAGTAGTTCAGTTCCTTAGGGAGTACGTGAACGAAGCAAGCCCATGGGATGTAAAAGATCGGGAATTCATCAACTCTTTCCATGACCCGAATCTGACTAGAGATAGTCGATCGAATGCTCTAGAGAAATGGATTGAATCTCCATACCCGCAACGCAACAACACAAGAGCGCGGGGGCCTGGACAGAGAGGCCAAAACAACCAAGACCTGCACACAACGACGATTGTAAGGGACGTCTTCCAAGTTGAACGACGGAGCGAGTAATCATTTTCAAAAAGACCCAAGAGCTGTACAGGAAAAATAAAGAGGAACTGGCAGCATGAATTATCAACGACAAACCCTGCGGTGAAACAACAGCCAAGCCGCCGTTTGCGTCGGTAATTGAGAAGTTTGGGGGCATCTTCAGCAGACCCTCCCAACAGACAACTATCCGATTCGCGACACAAAGGAATCGCCCGATAACATTTAGGTCCTAATCTTACCAACTGAGATCGCTTGGGCCCTGAAGTTTACGAAATCGTGCGCAGCGGGAACGGATGGGCTGAGAATCGACCAGGCCCGTGCCCTCCCTACGCAAATGGTGAGCCTCTTCTTCAACCTTGTGGTGTTGTGGGGTCTATCCCAGGCAAGATCAAGAGTATTAGAATGATACACATACCTAAGTGAGGAGACACGACATCTGCGGATAACTAGAGGCCAATAACGGTATCGTCCGACCGATCATAAAATCTGATCATAAAATAGTAGACTGCTGAATGGTTTCAGGAAGGTCGATGGAGTTGTATCAAACAACTTGACCTTAGATTGTCTAATAAATGGGAGACGCCAGCAGCGGAAACTTTACAAGATAGACTTCCGAAAGGTATTCGACTCCGTGTCGCATGGCTCACTCGTACGGGCAATGAAATATTTTTTTTGGCGACCAAAGAAATCAGGACTTCATCCTTGAGGGGTACGGAGACTTTAGCACAATCTTACAACTCAGCGAAGAAACATCCTACCTATCGCCGTAAATCGCGGCGTAAGACAGAGGGACTCTCTTTTGTCCTACCTGTTGAACACGGTAATCAACGAGCTCATATGTTCCCTTCAGTCAAGAGACCTGGGGATACCGTTGAACAACAGCCAGGTGCTTGGGCTACGCTGATGACATCATGTTAATAGGCTCGATGGTAAAAGAGGCACAGACGGCGCTGACGTTCGAGGGATGTTCTTCGAGGGAAGAGGCCTTTAGCTCAATACTGCCAAATGCGCAGCGACTTCCGTAGGAATTGTGCCCGGAAAAAAGATACTATATACCATCGCGCATAATATCTTTCATGTGGGAAGCTCCATCATCCCCAACACTCCCCAGGCAAATTCTGGAAGAATCTGGGCATGTAAGTACATGCACTCAGCACATCCAAGCCCTATATTGAAGACCTGAAATTGCAGTTACTGAGGATAGAGAAATCTCCGCTGAAACCTCACCAGAAACTACGTATAATTAAAATGTACCTGACGCCACGAATTCTATACTTTCTTTACAACCCGAGAGTTACCTTAATACTCTTGAAAGAGTCCGACAAGTTTGTTAGAATGTTAACTCGGCGGTTTCTCCATTTAAACCGCACATGTGTGGATGCGTATATCCATGGACCCGTACGATACGGCGGTCT
The DNA here is from genome assembly GCA_030522725.1 of Ichneumoninae sp. B BG-2022a. Classification (NCBI taxonomy): domain Eukaryota; kingdom Metazoa; phylum Arthropoda; class Insecta; order Hymenoptera; family Ichneumonidae; species Ichneumoninae sp. B BG-2022a. Next base: position 9,769 of record JAPYZD010003609.1, read on the forward strand.
CGGCATTTCATCTATGAGAACACTGATACCCTCGGTCAGGAAAGAAAGAATGGAGAAACTCAGAGTTGCAAATGACATCTACGCTACTCACTTGACCACCTTGGATGACTTCATTAAGTTGTCAAGAAAGCTTACTAAGTGGTGTGAACCGCTGGCGATAATCCGTCAACAGGTGGGAAGTGGTGGGACGAGAAACTAGATCGGTCTTATTCTGGAGGTGGTCTCATTCAAGATTACGATGTTTCAATGGTTTTTTGTTTCCATAAGCCGTTATGCAATTCGATTATCGATATCGATGAAAGTCTTGTCCGTGCAACGAAGTGGCAAAGAACCTTTTCGCCTCAAATTGATGCAAAAAATGCAGGAAAAATAATACAAAAGCGTAGTTATGATTTTTTAAATTTACTAAAACTTTTTAATTTTGTTAAATCCTAACAAAAAAATGTATTGTCAAATTAATTTCTCTGTTCTGAAATTAATTTTTCTGTATCCTGTGCATCATTTGGAGGAAGAAATTTCCTCGAGCATTGAGTGGGGCGGAGGGAGAGGGATTCCTTTGCGGCAGGTGGTCGAGTGCAGCGTTGTATAAAAGGTCTTTAGGTGCTATAACGTGTTTTAGACAATGCCACGAAATCTGAATATCGAGTACAACAAAATTGTATTAAAATATTGATTCAAATAAGTTGTTATGCAATTCGATTATCGATATCGACGATAATATCGATGACCTTTGGGAATCAAAATGATGCAAGAAACATAGGGACAAAATTGTAAAAGCAAAAGGATGATATTTTATTTATTAAACATTAACAAGAAAAATGTTACTAAAATTTTTGTTATTCATTCAGCAATTATTTTTCCTGTATTCCTGTATGTATTATTGTTATGCACTTCAGTTATTGATACCGACGAAAATCTTGTCCTTGCGAAAAAGTCACAAAGGACCTTTTCAACACGAAACGATACAAGAAATGTAGGAAAAACAGAACAAAAGCAAAATTTAGATTTTTTACATTTATGAAAAATTAACAAAAAATGTTATCGTCCAATTATTTATTTTTGTTCTGAAATAATTTTTCCTGTACCTAGAGGAAGAAATGTCCTCTGATACTACTGGAGAGAAGCAACCTTTGCGTCGACACACGCGTCAAGAGAGTGGCTTTGCAACTCCCACGTAGATTACTTCGAAAGTCAAGCTCCTATAGCGACGAAAAAGAAGTAACTTTTTAAGCCGGAAAAAATTACGGAATCGAACGACACAAGTTCAGAGCCACCCTATCGACGTGTGTATCGATGAAAGGGTTGCTTTCCGATAGTGCCAAAGGACGTTTTGTCCTCCAAACGACGCACAGGATACAGGAAAAACCATTTCAGAACAAAAAATAATAATTTTATAATCACAATTTTGTTAATTAGCCCCGCTAGAAATTGACAGCCACTATTACACAACAGTTGCCACTGCGAGCGAACATCCCAGCTCTGGCATCAGTGAGCTCGCTGAGTCTGTGTGTATCAGATGCGACGCGCCGCAATAGCTATCCCTGGCCAGAGTGTAAGCTATCGTGCTCGGGCTTCATGGCACCGTGGTATGGTGCGTCATAACGATGCTTCTAGCATTCCAGGCGACTATAGTAGAATACTTGCAGCCTTGCCTCCTTAACCTGGGGCTCTTAGGAGGCCGACCATGGTTCCCTAGCTTGACTACAGATAGGGATGCTGGGGGACGGGGGACTAGGTAATGATACCCTGGCTACCGGCAATCCCAACAAGGGGGCGCTGTGAACAGGGGGAGACTGGCCATGATACCCTGGGCTACCCCAAAGAAGGCATGCTGGGGGACGGGGGACTGACCAGGACACCCTGTGCTACCGGTAACCCCAAGAAGGGATGCTGGGGGACGGGGGACTGACCACGATACCCTGTGTAACCAGTAATCCCTACGAAGAAAGGCGTCAAGTCAAGAAAGATCCGAACAACGCCTGTCGGTTGTGTTCTGCGTCTGAGGAACACAACGTGGACAATTCAGGCATCGCGAATGCCCCTCGAGGCCCGAGTACAATGGTCCATCAGGACTGAGTGCTCGTATCGCTCCACCAAACCAAACCAAAGAAACCAAAACCATGGTTACGTCATGAGACCTGCTCCCAGGTGCGGTTTTAGACCCGTGCTGACGTTGGACCAACTATGATCGCCTGAGTTAGAAAGTCGACTCGACTTTGGTCGCCAATGTAGGTCCAATGAGCAGTTAACCTCGGTATGATAACATCGGCCCAATACTACTAAACGACCATGACTACATGTTGTCTGCCGATGTCCAATCAAAGTTGAATAAAAAATATAAATAAGCAATAAAAAAATATTTTTATTTCACTCGGTGCGTAAAACTCCTCTTTCGCACCTTGTTAAATAACATTTCGTACGATACCCGTGCGAAAAACATTTTCTTAACTCGTGTGATTGCAACACTGGCCTTCGGCTCGTGCTGCAAATTCACACTCGTCAGAAAAAGTTTTGTTGCACTAGTATCGTAATGTACTATTTTGTAACTTATGCATGAAAAATGCTGCTTTACGTGGGGGCCAGGCGCGTCATGAAGTGGTGTTTTTCAAGAAAGCGTTACATAAATACTCGAAGCATGTCGTAATGAGTATTTACGACACGCTTCGAGTATTTATGGAACGCATAAGCGCTCGGCGTGCGCATGCGTACAGTATTTACGTGCGCATGCGCAGGCCGTCCGTTTGTCCTTTATTGTCGCGCCCGGCCAGCAACATAACCTGGCACCTTTCATGCATTCGTCACAAAAAGTAGTATGCGATACTTGTACACTGCTGTTCATGAATGCCTGGATTTCCTTGCGTCTTCCTAGATGTCTTCCCGGATGTCTTCCCAGATGTCTTCCCGGATGTCTTCCCGGAT
>JAPYZD010003610.1:0-21206 GCA_030522725.1 Ichneumoninae sp. B BG-2022a
TAAATGTTTTAAATGTTTTAAATGTTTTAAATGTTTTAAATGTTTTAAATGTTTTAAATGTTTTAAATGTTTTAAATGTTTTAAATGTTTTAAATGTTTCAAATGTTTTAAATGTTTTAAATGTTTTAAATGTTTTAAATGTTTCAAATGTTTTAAATGTTTCAAATGTTTTAAATGTTTCAAATGTTTTAAATGTTTCAAATGTTTTTAATGTTTTTAATGTTTTTAATGTTTTTAATGTTTTTAATGTTTTTCATGTTTTTCATCGTTATTACCGGCGAGGACACACAATGTCTTTCGACCTCTGTTTCGCCGTTGCGTCCGTTGCTGGTTACACGTTTACCGCACTTCGCCACGGCGGAATTTGTCGTCGTGAAAATAAATTCGTTAGAGTCGAAAAACCCTTCACGGTATAAGTGTACAGAACCACCAGTCCTAGGATAACAGTACAACGGAGGACAATACAACAGAGGTGCACCTCTGGTAGATCCAGAAACGTACCTGTGACAGTTTCTTTTTCCGATCCCTCCGCGCGACTAACGTTTTTGTCGTTGTGATGACAACACAACAAAAATCTTTCTCTTCTTCTGAAAACATAGTTTTCTTCACGCGACGGTGAAATACAATTTTATGGCGGTAAATAAAATAAAAATAAAAATAAATCGAACCCCGAAAAACTTTATTAGGTCCGGTCATCGAGGGGCGAGCATATCGTATGACTGAGAGTCTTTGTTAGTCGATGCTGCGCGTGGAAGCCTCCCTGCCTTTTTTCAGCTTTATTACCGGAACACGACAAAGGACTCCGTGCCTCTGGTAGATCCGCGAACGTAGGCGGCGAGCGGGGCAAAATGGGACAGTGGGGCAAAACGGGATAAAGAGGAAAAACGCAATTGTCCCATAAGTTTTGGATAGTGGCTTTTAATAGTAAGTAATTTTCGATAGTAAGTTACTTTTCATAGTAAGTAACTTTTCATAGTAAGTAACTTTTCATAGTAAGTAACTTTTCATAGTAAGTAACTTTTCATAGTAAGTTACTTTTCATAGTTAGTAACTTTTGATAGTAAGTCACTTTTCGTAATAAGTCACTTTTGATGGTAAGGCATTTGATAGTAAGTAACTTTTTATAGTAAGTCACTTTTGCTAGTAAGTTGAGCTAAACGGGCCTGAAAATCAGGATCTATCGTTGGGGCGAAAAGGCGCATCCAAAAATTATGTGGAAAATTTAGTTTTGCCCCACTGTCCCATTTAGCCCCGCACACCCCTACCCCTGACAGTCTCCTTTTCCGATCCTTTCGCTCGGCGAGGGAATCCAGCGCGCGTGACTTTTTTTCGTCCCGATAACACAGCATTCTCCACGAGGCGGCGAAAAACAATTTTATTGTAGTAAAATCCAAACCAAAAGAAACAACAAAAAAAGCCGCTGTTCGGAAAACTCGATTTCGGGCCGTGATCGAGGGTCGAGAGCATATCGTATGGCCGAGAGTTGTTGGTAGCCGATGCTCCTCGTCGAAGCCTCCAGCCGTGTTTTTTCATGTTTTTATCGTCGGACCGGCCTGTACCAATCAGCGACGGCGCGAGCCGCCCGCGAGCCCCGGTGATGGAACTGCACGGTATGGACCGTGTAGCTGCCGGTAGTAAAGGTGAAATGTAGTAAAGGTGCAGGTGGGCTTGATAGAGGCCGATGAAAATCCTCGCGCTCCTCCCCCACCATCGATGGGGGCCAATTTTACGTAACGACATGTATGACGCGAGAATATATACTGAAACCCATACGAGAATCCACAGGACTGCTCGAACCGTCGCGTATATTCGCTCAATGACATACACACACGGGCGTGCGGGGGAGAAAAAAAAATTCGATCGTTAGAAACGTGATTTCACGCCCGGCGCTTTCATGACGGGCTTCCCTCACGCCGCCCTCTCGATTCCCAACCAACGGGCAAACGATGGATGCGTCGAGCAATAGAGCAGGCCTCTGTGTACCCCTTCCCCCCCCCCCAGCCCCCTCGATACTACCCCTTGTACACGCTCGGCAATCTGTATCGACGAGTGCCCGGGCTCGTTTTTCCTCGTCAGCGTATGTCCACCGTCCAACCGAAATTGTTGCCGTCAAATTCTGTTTTCGATAACTATTCGTATTATGCAATTGCGGGGGGGCATTGTTTATCCGTCAACAGGCAAATAGCCCGTCGCGATTCGATGGGCAACGTCGAATACGTATTTTCAGGGCGATCGACACGAGGCCGATGCCGGAAGCGTATTAGAATTCGAGTTTGAACTGTTTCGGTGATTTTCACAGGTAGAAAAAGGTTCGCAAAGAGAGGCTGTTTTTTTCGATTTTATCATTATTTTTTTATTCAGCTAACCACATGTTTTTATGAAAAGACAATAGTAACGTTAAGGATGTCCATGCCAAAAGTCGTTTCTATTCGATCTTAATCAAACTTATGTGGTCTGCAGAAAAAGAATCGCTTCATTTGCTGGATTTTTTAAAGATTTTTTAACGGTCCAGTTTTTTTGCAAGGTGATTTAAAAGTTACGGATTTTAACACGAGAAGAATCGTATATAACCTCAAAGATGATATAATGTTACGTTTATCTCCGGCAATTTCTATTCAATTGAAATGAAAAACTAACAAGTCCGCAAAGAGAGACTAGTTTTTTCTCGATTTTATCATTTTTTTTTATTCAGCGAACCACGTCTTTATAAAATGACAATAGTAGCGTTAACGAGAAACCACGGTGAAGGTACGTGAATACGAAAATGTTTGTTAAATGTAGAAAACAAAACTTTTTCACCGAGCGCGTAAGCAATTAGCACAGTAGTTTGTCATTGATGTCGGCCCCGCGAGTTCCAGAACGAAACCGGTCGATGTCGAAAGCATATTGGAAAGCCATCCTGAAATATTTGACTTCGAAACTAGAGGGCACACAAAAATGTTTCATGAAACAAAACGCATGCAGAGAAAAACAACTGAAAATATTTTATTGAAATTTGGTGGAAGAAACATTGACTATTAACCACATGCCATGTACGAAATTACGGCTTGATCGGTCGAGGCTTAAATTACAGCTTGATTCTCTTCGGAGAGCCGTTTTGGGTACGCATTGTACTTTCGTTGGGAGCTTTGAAACAAAAATGCAGGAATCCTTGGGAGTGCAGGCTTTTGCTCCAATGTGTGGATACGTGTTTCGATGGAGCATCAAAGTAGGAAAGTTGGTCGAACGAATCTAACACAGGCAGTCGATTCGCTTCTTTTTCTTACCAATCTTATAGAATAAAAAAATGCATATTTTATGATGAATATATATTTTTTAATGATTATATATTTTTTATGATTATACATTTTTTAAATAACGAGAAAATGATTATCTATTGTATTTTAAAAAATGTTTGAAACTTTTGAAAAAGCCACGAAAATCACCACAGTAGTTTGTCATTGTAGTGCGTACCATGAATTTCGGAGCAAATTGCGTATTCTTTTCGGAGTGCCGTTTTGGGTAACCACTGTACTTTCGTCGGGAGCTTTGAAACAAAAATGTCGGAATCCTTGGGAGTGCAGGCGTTTGCTCCAACGTATAGGTACGTGTTTCGATGGAGCGCCAAAGTAGGAAAGTTGGTCGAACGAATCCAACAGCGGCAGTCGATATGCTTCTTTTTCTTGCCAATCTTAAAATAAAAAAAAATACAACGAACCATATTTTATTACGAATATATATTTTTATGATTATATATTTTTTTAAGTAACAAGAAAATGATTATCAGTTATATAAAAAAAAATGGATGAAACTTTTGAAAAAGCCACAAAATCACCACTGTAGTTTGTCATTGCAGTCCGTACCCTGCATTTCAGAACAAATTGCGTATTCTCTTCGAAGTGGCGTTTTGAGTAACCATTGTACATTCGTCGGGAGCTTTGAAACAAAAATGCCGGTATCCTTGGGAGTGCAGGTGTTTGCTCCAGCGTATGTGTACGTGTTTCGATAGAACGCCAAAGTAGGAAAGTTGGCCGAACGAATCCAACACAGGCAGTCGACACGCTTCCTTTTTCTTGCTAATCTCATACAATAAAAAAAAAATGCAACGAACCATATTTTATTATGAATATATATTTTTTATGATTACATATTTTTGTATGATTGTATATTTTTTTATGATTATACATTTTTTTAAGTAACAAGGAAATTATTGTGAACGTTCACGGATAAGAAAATGTTTATCAATTGTATTAAAAAAAAAAAATGTTTGAAACTTTTGAATAAGCAACAAAATCACCACAGTAGTTTGTCGTTGCAGTCCATACCATGAATTTCGGAACAAATTGCGTATTCTCTTCGGAGTGCCGTTTTGGGTAACCATTGTACATTCGTCGGGAGCTGTGAAACAAAAATGCCGGTATCCTTGGGAGTGCAGGTGTTTGCTCCAGCGTATGTGTACGTGTTTCGATGGAGCGCCAAAGTAGGAAAGTTGGTCGAACGAATCCAACAGCGGCAGTCGATTCGCGCCCGGTAACTGCCAGGGTACAGTGAGAATGCCTGCGCCCGTTGCGAATTCCATATTCCTGTGACAGTATATTCTATATTCGGGCATGCACACACGTACCGGCACAATGCGTACAGCAATATGGGATTCTCGTAACGCTGCTTGTGGAGGAACATGCGAACTGCGAGTCGTTCCACCGTAGCCAAGCGATTTCCGTTTGACTGACTGGTACACTAGTAGTAACAGTCGAGTGCGTTCAGACCCTCTCGAGTCGTTACTCCACCGAAATGCATGCACCTATACCACTTTCCGCGCACTTACTCTTACTCTTTGCCGTTCGGCGTGTTCGCGGCTTGTTTTTACTGACATTGCCGCGGAGCACGCACCCATCGGCTTTTACACCCGGTTGAGCAAATAAAAAAACACCGCTGCCTCGTTCCGATTCGCGACTCCGAGGCTCCTTCGTATCGACGCGGAACAGCGGCGGAGGCAAAGCTGCAAGGGCGTTTGAGAGGAATGTCAATTTATGCTTGTGTCGCTTCGGGGGGAAAAAAAATCAGGATAGCTACTGTCAGGGAAAACCTGGAAAAAATGCTGACGGGAATTTGAAAAGCGTGAGGGAAAATAGTTGTAACTTTATTTATTTTCGTTCTTTTTTTGTTGCTTGAAGGGCGCTTCAAACGAATGCCAATTTATACTCGTATCGTACGGAAAAAAAATTGATGAATTGAAAAAACTAGGATAGCTGCTATCAGGGAAAATGTGGAAAAAGTGTCGACATTGGGAATTTGTAGGGCGTCTGGGAAAACAAGGAATTTTATTTTTTGCATCACAATCAGTGACGACAGCGAACAAAAATTGTATTAAGGTCGTCAATTTTTACAATTGCTTTTCCAAAATGGTATGCATTTATTGACAGCATGGGAGGTTGACTTGTATTATTGGATATTTTCCTGATTTCTTTTGTGCTTTCTTGGCTACTGTAGTATAATTTTTCTTTTTTGTTTAATTTTGGGTTAATTATTTGTTATTTTCTTATTTTATGGAATTTTTGTCGGGGCGTTTGTTTGTTAGTCGTTGTACGATTTTTTGGGCACGGTGTTTTTAGAGGGCTTGCCTCAGAACACGCATAAAACAACACTATTCTATTCTATGTGTTCTCAACCAAGATAAATATTAATCGCGATGGCCTTTCATTACAATTTATACTAATAATACGTTATACGTTAAATGCAATAGAAATTGATGGCATGTTGAAGAGCGCTTTACTCTTGATTAATGCCGCTATACGTATATTTTTGTAATAAAATATTCTCTTTAACAATTGAAGATGGCGGAAACTGGGCCGTTTACCTTAGTAACGTTCTTGTTGGATTTTTTCAAAGTAAAATCTGTATTTTTAAACCGATTTTAATGTACCAGGGCTCATTTTCTTTCTCAAACTTTGCTCTGCAAATTCACCAAGCAGATTTTTTGCAAGTTTGACCGTTTGACAAATATGGCAATTTTTGTCCCATAAACAAACTGCTGTCATTTCTAAACCAAAACTATAAAAACTCCACTTGGTGAATTCGTCGAGCAACATTTGAGGAACAACTCAGCAATGGTACATTAAAATCGGTAAAAAAAATAAGGATTCTTATTTGAAAAAAAACTTTAAAAAAACTTTTAAACTCAAATATATCGTCATGGAAATTTGCAGTCATCAGTTTGCATTTCCAAAAACATCGTTATCAATAGTTTCCTTCATCGAAGACCCATTCAGCAATTCAAATCAACTTCCGTTACCGTTAAAAAAATGCACAACATTTTGGATGAACATTTATGAAGGTTTAGCACTCGTTTCACAATTCTTCCGTGCAGCAGCTGCCTTAGAATTATTTATTTTTGTTCATTTTTTTTTTTTTGTACTGCACGGTGTTATGAAAAATTCAGAACATAGCGTAGCAAGTCCTATATATACCTCTCATACATACACTACACACAGCGCGTCAACTCTGTAAATACATCTCATACTGTATGTATGAGAATTGAAAAGTGAAGAATACAATATCGAAGGATATTCAATCCCGCTGAAAATTCTAGCAGTGAACGGAGACGAGCGCGAGCTTCGTATTGCGTTCCGCAGATCGTCTTACGGTACATGAAGAAGAAAACGAAGAAGAAGAACAAGAAAAGGAAGAACAAAAAAAGGGCAGAAGAAGAATGACCTTTCTTCATGGAATGTCTGCCCGGAGAAAGTTTCGAGCAAGACACAACGTTGAGCATCCCGATTCATGGGAGTTATGGGCGGAAAGTAACTCTGGAAAATACGTCGGCCACTGCAGGTCGAATTTTAAGACATTAGTTTGACCTTGGGATTAAACTTAAGATCAAACTTAAGATTAAACTTAAGATTAAACTTGAAATCAACCTTAAGATTAAACCTGAAATCAACCTTAAGATTAAACCTGAAATCAAACTTAAGATTAAACCTGAAATCAAACTTAAGATTAAACCTGAAATCAAACTTAAGATTAAACCTGAAATCAAACTTAAGATTAAACCTGAAATCATACTTAAGATTAAACTTAAATTCGAACTGGGGATTAAACTTAAATTCGAACTTGGGATTAAACTTAATTTCGAACCTGAGATCAAACTTGAAATCAAACTTAAGTGCCATCTTGAGATCAAACTTGAGATCAAACTTGAGATCAAACTTGGGATCAAACTTAAGATCAAACTTGAGTTCAAACTTGAGATCAAACTTGAGTTCAATCTCGAGATCAAACTTACGTTCAATCTCGAGATCAAACTTACATTCAATCTCGAGATCAAACTTAAGTTCAATCTTGAGATCAAACTTAATCACGCAATGAAGTTCGATCTTAACTTCGATCTCACGAGCGACCTTAAGTTCAAAATAATGTCTTAAAATTCGACCCTGATAGGGCAAAAAGTTAGTCAGAGAGCCATTTAACGTCCCATCTCTATACGAGGCAACTCCGAAGAATCCGCCTCCGAATTATTCGACGACTAAGCGGGTGATCAACGAGTGCATAAACAGTTAGGCATTTTGTTTATGTGATCGTAGGAGCGAACCGCGTGCGGCCTTGTTCGACACGACTCGCGTTTCTTCCGTCGAATTTGATTCCCCGACGAGGTGGAATGGAAGACGGCGGGAGGGAAGCAGCAAGAAGGAAGCTGCTGCGGAGCGCCGGTAAAACTCTTGTCTCTGCTCGCGCGGCCTCGCCCTCGCGCAGGCTTCCCCTCGTCCCGAGACCAGGGGTCGCGAACTCCGAACTCGCGCAATTAATTCAAAGCCGGTACGTTCGAGACAATGGTCGGTGCAGGGCGCTCTGTCGGGACTGGCGGCCGTAACTCCGATGCTCCCTCTCTCGCGACTCGACAACAATGGAACGTCGTACGGATTGTATCAAGACTCGGATGAGCAAGTATGGACAAAGGGCCCCGCCGGAGCTCCACACCTGCACGCGTACCAGTGCGTCGACATCTGTCGGATTCGATGTTTAATTAACTAAATATCTTCGCGCCAATTCCGGGCGCATTAACGATAAACGGCTTATCGATATTAACAAACCCGAGCTCACCGGGAAATGGTCGGGGCGGACGGGAGGTCGATGGATTTGGTAACGAAACGAACCATTGGAACTTTTTAATTGGCATTGCGAAAAGCAAAGTGTTACATGGTTCGTGGTATTAATTTTGGTGCGTTAGTGATCGGGTCCGGAAAAGGACTGACGGAAATCCGATCTGAGGCTCCAAATTTGATGCCAGTTGTTCTTCTGAATGACGTAGGGGTCGATAAGATTTTTTTTGGGTATCTTATCATCGCTTCTTATTAGCTTGAACTTAAAATCGATGTTGAGGTCGAACTTACGATTGAATTTGAGTTTGGACTTAAGTTCGAACTGAGGTTCAATATTAAGGTCGAACTTAAGGTGGATCTTGAGCGAGCAATGATGATCGCTCTTGAGATCAAACTTAAGATCGCTCTTGAGATCGAACTTAAGATCGCTCTTGAGATCGAAGTTTGGCCCGAACTTCATTACGTGCTTACGATCTATCATAAGTTCAAATCTCAATTCGAACTTGATATGGCGCTTAAGTTTGATTTTGAGTTCAATTGACCCGACTTCACCAAACCAACCTTATTTCGTGCCGCAAGATCGCTCATTTCTGACCAATGACTAGTACGCATGCGTAATCCAGTTTCATTACCCTGTAGGAACGAAAACGGCGAATTTCTACCAAGCTGGAGTAATGAAGACCGTGCTGCACACGCGTACATGCCATCGGATACAAATTAACATTTTTTTACGACCTTTTTGCACGCACGAAATGAGATCATTTTTTAGCAATTATTTTTTTTTTAGAAAAGTCGGGAAAAAAGTATCGTATCCTACAAGGGAGGGAGCGTAATTTTCACCTCGTGTGATTTCTGCCCTCCCCTCGTTCGGATTGCAATTCTTCAACTTGTCGAAAGTAACGCACTTCCCTCCCTTGTTACATAATATTTCTATACTATAATATATAATATAATAATATACTATTTTTGGATATATTCTTATCGCTTCTCATTAGTCTGAATTTCAGGTCGAAATCACGATCGAATTTCAGCTCGGAGTTCAGTTCGAACTTAAGTTCGCGATGAATGGAATTTTACACGCAACGCAGTTAGGACCAAACTTCGATCGTAAGTTCGATCTCAAGAGCGATCTTAAGTTCAAACTAACGTTTTAAAATTCAGCCCTGAATATCTTCGCGCCAATCCGGAGCGCATTAGCGATAAACTGCTGATCGATAAAAACAAACTCGAGGTACATGGGAGGTCAATGGCTTTGCTAACAGAACGAACCATTCGAACTTTTTAATTGGCACTCCGAAAAGCGAAGCGCCGCGCCATGCATGATACAAATTTTTGAGAGTCACTGTGTTGCGTCCTATGGATTTTCTGCCAATTAATTAGTTCCTCAAAACTGGAAACACCGGCAACGAACGATACAACAGAACGAAAACATCACTCTTCTCAGTCAACAAACTCCTTGTTGTATTCGCACTTTTCTTTCCCTAGGCACACGCCCCTATTTCTAATTTATGGCCCTCCCACTAAATTCCAACGCGTATCCTAATTAATTTCCGTGCAGCACAATCGCTGCTCGCGATGCTAACCATCCTCCTCTTTTTATCCACGAACATCTCGATACATAAAATGCAACGATACCAATTCTAAGGTAACAATACCAATGCTTGGATTAAATTTATTCCGAATTTAAGTCTTGGAAATGAACCTCCAATTATCATTACTTAAAAAAACATCGCCATTTCACTCCAACTTACCCTACACAGTAAAAAATAATTTCGCAAAATCAGAATACGAAGTTTCGTAAAAATAATTTTGTTAAATAAGTGATAGACTCAGTTGTGCAGGTTTTAATATTACAAACCTGCCCTTTTATTTATCGTGCTATTAACAATTTTAGTATGTATTTTTGTTTGTAAAACAAGAGAATTAACAAATGGAAAATTGTGGACGTTCGTGGACAATAAGTTGGTGTAAAAAGTACAAACTTTTTTTAGTGTGTAAGTGAAGACTATCCTATTATTATACAAGCTCCTCTCGGATGCTCCGACCGGTAGAAAATATCGAAAGTTCTGAGTGAATCACGACCAATATGTGAAGGCTGTTAAACCTAAAATTTTCATTATTTAAAAAAGCATCGCCATATCGCCCCGTCTTGCGCCAAGTTGGGGATAAAGATCAACATAACCGCAAAATATTTTGAATCCATTTTTCTCCGAAACGATTTTATAAAATATAAAACTCACTGCCTATTTCATTAAAACTCTGAACCCCGCAATTCGTTTTTCATTTTATAGAATCGTTTCGGAGATAAATCGATTCCAAATTTTCACTCGGTCTCTCGCGCACTCATACGTGCTTCCCCCTCCCCCTAAGCCTCCCCCTAAGTGAAGACGATCGTACAAGCTCGTCTCGGATGCTCCGACCGGTTACCGACCGAATCGGTCGTTCCAGTCGCAACTTGCGCACAGTAAAAAGCTGCTGCTGCAGAAACCTAATCGTCGAATCCTTATCCTCGTTCGATATTGCTGTATAAAAAGTAATCGATTCCCTTACGTGAGAAACCTTGAGAAAGCCCCAGTGATCTCCGATATTCGCGTCACGCACCGCGGACCGATTTCCAGGAATCGGGAGAGAAATTGCGCGAACGAGTGGGAGCGAAGGGGCGCACCCGAGCCAAATAATCGGCTCTCGGTGATTGCCAAAACTAATTAGAGAAGGGCCACGCTCACCAAGTGTGCTTCGCACTACGGCGTGCAGATTAAAAGAGTCCGCGGAGCCGAGCGGAAACTCCACTGGCGAGGCCGATGGAAAAGAGACCGTTTCGATTCCTTGGATCTGAGCATAGAGTAACGGCTGATGGTCGGTTAGAAGGACGCGACTCGATTCCTCTCAATTATACTACACTAGCAGTTATCGCGCGCCTCCCGAATCTCGATAATTACAGGACCTTCAAAAATTTGTATTATTATAAAATAATTTAATGATTATTAAAGTATTAGTGCGTAATAATTAAATTAGTATGAGAGAAAAAACTGGACAGAGCCTCTGATAGGTATATTTAAGAATAAATAAATGTTTAATCCAGACGGTGTCGTCTATCAGATTTATCCAAAAAAACGTCGTAATCCTTTACGTTTGCATTATAGCGTTCACGTTAATTTACAATATAACCTTAACCACACAACTGTCAAACACATGGTTCGGTTTATTCGACTGAAATTGGTCATCGAACGACTCCAGCTTCAAGCTCGTACGCAGCCAATCTGGCAGCATTTCTTAACCGCAACAATATATATATCAAAAAATGTTATTTTAGCCATGGATTTTTTGAAGAGGGCTAGATTTTTGCCATGGATTTTTTTAAGAGAATTAGATTTTAGCCATGGATTTTTTGAAAAGTGTTAGATTTTAGCCATGGATTTTTTGAAGAGGGTTAGATGTATCCTTGCACGTGAAACGGTCTCGATGTGTCTAATGCTTTATTTTGCATTTTTTGTTGTTGCAGGTGCGAGGGTGGTTGGCTTCAGCTCGAGGGTGGAGCGCGCGTCTGCGGTCGTAACGAACGATTTCAGCAGCCTGTCGTTCTCTTCTCCGACAAACCCGAGGCTACCTTGTACATGCAGTGAGTGGAGAACACTTTTATACAAATAGTAACAAAAGTAAATAATTAATCAAGAGCAGAGAAGAAAAATCGACGTTTCAGTCCCGACAAGTAACGAATTCTACACAATTCTGTTTCTCTACGGTTTCTCTAATTTGTATTTCGAGCTTTGTGGCTATTATATTTTGGAATTGGGATTCCGTGTCCGGTTAAGTGAACCAACGTTTACCAGTCTCGTGCTTTCCCGACCTTCCGATCCGTCGGTAAAATCGCGCAGAGTTACCGGAAATAAAACGGCATTGGGCAGTCGAGTGAATTTCAAGGGAGCAATGAAGAGAACACTTTTAGATAAATAGTTTTTAAAAAATGTATGTATATATATATATATATACATTTAATTAACACCGAGTAACGAATTTGATATAATTCTATTTCTCTAAAATAGTTTTAAAAAAATAGTAAAAAAAAAAGAAAATATATTTAATGAAGCGCAGAGAAGAAAAATCGACGTGTCAGTCCCGGCAAGTAGCGAATTCTACATAACTCTGTTTCTCTACGGTTTCTCTAATTCGTATTTCGAGCTTTGTAGCCATTATATTTTGCAATTGACATTTTGTGTCAATTGCAAAACGGAAATAAAACCGCACGGGGATAGCCGAGTGAATTACGAAGGAAGACCGACGAGAACACTTTTATATAATTACTTTTATATAAATCGTAAAAAAAAGTCGAAAAATATAATTAATTAAGAGCAGAAAAGAAAAATCGACGTTTCCCTCCCGACAAGCGCCGAATTCTACGCATTCTGTTTCTCTAACCCGAATTCACTGGAGTAGCCGAGTGAATTGCGAGGGTAGAATGAAGAGAAAACTGTTTCGCAAATATGGAAAATTTTGCGCGGAAGCCTCGACGAGGCGGTACATAATGCCGGAACGGAGCGGAGAGGGCGGCCGCAGAGAGAACATTGCCCGGCCGAGAGGGGGGGGGGGGGGGGGGGGGGGGGGGGGGGGGGTGTGTACACGTTCGTTATTTATGTGGCCTAATTGGCTTAGCATGGAGACAAGCAGGGCAGACAGACATACAGACGGATAGATGGATGGATGGACGGATAGAGAGGTACCGAAAGGTCGTCGACCTCGTAAATGCTTCGTTACGGTCCTCATCAAATATTTATGGGTGGTACCGGGTAGCCGGTCGACCACTGGCATCAACCACCGAAGCCAGCCACTGTACCCAATTCATAGAAAGCCCTGTGTTCGGGATTTGTACTTGGCCTCTCCGCTCCCACCGAAGTTACCGGAGATCCGGTGTACACAGTTTGAGATATAGACAATATAATACGGACGGTATGACCAGTGCGCCGGTCGCTTCCATTGTAGTCGCTGACGAGGGTGTCAATCACGGAAAGGGCATATGCAATAGACTGAAACTAGCCGCGTCCATTTTTGGGTGCGTCGGGTTTGTAGGATGGGATCGCGAGTACCCAGAATGGAGCGAGTGTGACGAGTATGGAGCACTGAAAAGTTCGGGTCTGCGTCTCTTACTCGAGGATGTGAATCCCACTTCCGGGCGACCACTGATGAGGGTGTCAATGACGGAAAACGCAGATGCAATAGAGACACTGGCAACGTCCATTTTTGGGTGCGTCTGGTTTGTTATATGGAATTGCTAGTGCCCAGAATGGGGCGAGTATGACGAGTATGGAGCACTAAATAGTTCGGGTCTGCGCCTCTTACTCGAGGAAGTGAATCCTACTTTCGGTTCAATGACGAGGATGTCAATTGTGGAAAGCGCAGATGCAATAGAATGACACTGGCCACGTCCATTTTTGGGTGCGTCTGTTTTGTTGTACGGAATCTCGAGTACCCAGAATGGGCAAGTGTGACGAGTATGGACACTAAAAAGTTTGGTCGTGCATCTCTTACTGTCGGAGGTAAATCCCACTTCCGGGCGACCACTGACGAGGGTGTCAATGGTGTCAATGGTTCATCAAAGCTATTGCATCAAGTCTAATGTATCAAAGTGCAGATGCAATAGACTGAAACTAACCGCGTCCATTCTTGGGTGTATCTCGTTTGTTGTATATATTCTCGAGTACCCAGAATGGGCAAGAGTGACGAGTATTGACCACTAAAAAGTTCGGGTCCGCATCTCTTACTCTGGAAGGTAATAATCCAACTTCTGGGCGACCACCAACGATGATGTCAATCATGGAAAGCGCAAATGCAATAGACTGAAACTAGCTACGTCTGTTTCCGCATGCATCACGTTTGTTGCATGGAATCTCGAGTACCCTCAATGGGCAAATGTTACGAGTATTGACCACTAAAAAGTTCGGGTCCGCATCTCTTACTCTGGAACGTAATAATCCAACTTCTGGGCGACCACTAACGACGATGTCAATCACGGAAACCGCAAATGCAATATACTGAACCTACCTACGTCTGTTTTTGGATGCATCACGCTTGTTGTATGGAATCCCGAGTACACAGAACAGTGTAAATGTGACTAGTACGGACCACTTCCGATCGACCCACTGGCATCAACCACTCAAGCCAGCCACTGTACCCGATTCATAGAAAGCCCTGTGTTTTGAGATACGGACAATATAATACGAGGCGGTATGACCAGTGTGCTGGCGGCTTCCATTGCAGTCAGTGACGGGGATGTCAACCGACACTGGCCACGTCCATTTTTGGATCCATCTCGTATATCGCACGGAATCTCGAATACCCAGAATCAAACAAATGTGAGTCAGCGGTTGCAACATATCGACTGTCTTGTTGTTTTCGATTAACTACTGTAGTCGAATTTCGCCCTTCCCACGGGGGAAATATTGTCACAAAAATGTCAATAAACGTTACTACAAACAACTATAAACGATTCTCGAGGTAGTGCTTGTACTACATCAACTGTCCAAAGAAAACAAAAACTTTACTGGAAGAACATTAAAATTGATCTGAAAAGTTTTCCCCGTTACTGCAAACGAAAATTCCTTCACTACAATCAACAGCAAACGATTCTCTATACAAATCAACAACTCGATTTTTTAAAAAACTTCAAAATAGGTGGATAAGTTTTTTCGAAGTGCTGTAACTTTTTTTAGGCTACTACAAACGAAAAATTTGTTACTACAAACTATATACATAAAACTCTTTGAAAATCACGAAAAAAAATTCGATTTTTAAAAGCTATGTGCACCAAGTGCACATAGCTTAAACGTGTCAAGTATGAACCACCAAAAAGTTCGGATCTTCATCTCTTGCTCTCTGAGGTAAGTTCCATTTCCGTGAATTTCATTGTGTATTTTATTTCACATTATATGTTACATTAGTCTTCCACGTTGAATTCTGTAAGTTAAATCCATTTATAGTTTCAGCTCGAATGTGACAGTGCACTGAAAAAAAATTTGCTTGCGGGCTGCCCAAGAAAAACTTTTCTCCGATAACTTTTGGATGGTGGCGATGGTGGTACGTGGGGCAAAACGGTTTTGAAAATCCGGATGTATCGTTGGGACAAAATGGGACATCTACAAATTATTGGAAAATTGAGTTTTGCCCTCACTGTTCCGTTTTGCCCCGCTGTGCCATTTTGCCCCGTCTCCCCTACACTGATAAAAAAAGTACAGTTGAATCGACTAAGATTTGGCCAGGGACGTTCAAATAAATATTTTGTTGGTCGAACAAAATCTTTTAATGACTCAAAAATATTTAGGTTAAATCACCCAATAAATCGTTGAACTAACCAATTTTTTTGCTGTACCAACAAAATATTTAGTTGAACGTCCCTGCCCGAATCTTAGTCGATTCAACCATTTTTTTTCTCAGTGCAGAGAGATTCGGCACGAGAGTCGAACGTCTCGGGTGTTCGAAGGTTTCTTCGTTGGACAATTCGGAGCAGCGCGCGGTCCTTCGAGGTCGCATCAAGACCTCGCTAAAGTTTAGAATAATCGTCGTACAACATTTTACGACAGTCGTTCATCCGCCTCGCCGAGACCGGGAAAACTTTTTCCCTCATCCATCAATTTTTTTTTCGCCAGAGTGGCGCAACCCGCTCCTCTCGTGTCATCCCGTTTTTTTGGACTTTGCCACGGTGGCTTTTTCAACTGTGTCAACAAGCCAACGGTTGAATACTCCCTCGCGCCGATGCGTCTCCGGAGTTTTTATCCTCTCCAACGAAAGTATCGTCGTTCGCGCGATCCCCGCACACTCGCACGATCGGCTGTATGTCGCGTGTGGCCCGGAGTTTTAACATGTCGGTCACAGAATTCGTTATGGGGGCCGCGCGAGGGAAAAGTTTTGATATCCGAGCCGGCAAGACGAGACAAACTGCTGCAAAATGGCTCGTACCTCTCTCACAACGTCGGCAGCGAGCGCGTTAGGTTCCTCCGGCACTTCGGTGGATTCTCGCAAAAAGTGTATTTTTTTTTTGTTTTTTTTTTTTTTTTTTTCTTAAAAATATACTGATATGGGGGGAATACGAACGGAGAGGTGAGCATCGATGGTTGAGAAGCGACATTAAAAACGCCAAGGAGCAACGGATTTTTCCGGACTCTTCCGCGAATCCCCAAGTAGGTTTGGATTTCACTTCAATCAGTCAGACCGAAAAGCCGGATCTCTAGACATGTTATCGGGCAGCTTGGGCACCGCAAGAGTAGAGCTTGAAGCTTCTAAATATCCACAAAAAAACGCAACTTTCAAAGATTGCGAAAATTTTTTTAAAAATTCATACGTAGGATAAAAGTGGTGAATATGGCCCACCTCGATTAACACGTAAATCAATGATATATGGACCGAGCCATATTCCCCACTTTTACCCTATTCAGAAAAATAAACGAATCTTTTTTAACGAAGGAAAATAGTTAAGTTGCCGGGTAATTTTGTGAATAATGATTTGTATTTTCAATTTGTTGACAACAAATTGGAATTATTATTTCACAAAAACAGTATTTGCAGCAAATCCCATACACTTAATTTTTTTAGATTTTTGTCCCATCGAGAAAGTGTTCGAAATTTTCTCTGAAACTCGCATTTGGCTGGACAGAATACCGCGCCTTATACCTTAAATATCCACAATAAAAACGAGCCATTGAAAAGTAGCTTACATAAGGGACTCGTCGTGAGTTCAGGCCATCCTTGCCAGGACCCTCAACCGAAAAATCCCCGTCCGAGAAACAAGGGATAGAAACATACAATAGGATTGATTTTACCGGAAACGTATAACGTAAAAATAAACATATTTTCCTTTCATCAAAATGATACTGATGTGCGGCAAAAGGCGAACGAAGATAACAGCCTCAGTTCTTGAGAAGCGACATTACAAACGCCAAGGACCAGTCGATTTTTCTGGGCTTTTCCGTGATCCCCCAAGTGGATTTGGTTTTCACTTAAATCAGTTCGACCAAACAGCAGGACCTCAAGGTAAACGATCGGGCATCTTGGGCACCGCAAAAATGGAGCCTCTAAAAATGCATTAAAAAAAAGTGGCTTACATAAGGGACTCGTCGTGTATTGGGGCTAATTTTGCCAGGACGAAAAACCCTTGTCCGCGAAACAAGGGATAGAAACATGCAATAGGATTGATTTTACCGGAAACAGACAGCGTAAAAATATCCATATTTTCCTGTCATCAAAATTATACTGATGTGCGGCAAGAAGCGAACGAAGAGGACAACCTCCGTTCTTGAAAAGCCATTATAAACGCCGAGGACCAATTATAAACTCCGAGGCATTATACACGCCAAGGCATTATAAACGCCCAGAACCAATGGATTTCCCTGGGCTTTTCCGTGATCCGCCAAGTGTATTTGATTTTCACTTCATCAGTCCAACCAAACAGCAGGATCTCAAGGTAAACAATCGGACATCTTGGGCGCCGCAAAAATGGAGCCCGAAGCCTCTAAACATCCATAAAAAAGTGGCTCACATAAGGGACCCGTCGTGTATTCGGGCCAACTTTACCAGGACCCTCACCCAAAAACCCTCGTCCGAGAAACAAGGACATGGAGTTGGATTGACCTCACCGGAAATAAATAACGTTTCCGTCCGGCACTCTTCAGCCCTCCAGGCCGAGCGACGGGAATTGATCGACGAGTCGGCGAATTTGTCACGGCACTCGCTAATACCCCCCCCCCCCCCCGTACAAGCGATCGTGGTTCGATAAACTTTCCGATTCCCTTTCACCGGGTCAGAAAAAAAATATCGCCAATTTTTCGATCCACCCCGGATAGAGCGGGCATCGTCGTGAAATAAACGGACCAAGTTTTTTATAACGCGGAATGAACGATGGAAAAAAAATACCTGTCCGTCGTTCGCGCACCCACATCGATCGTGATTGATAGTTCGAAACTTACTTTGTCCCTCACCGGGTACGATGTTACGGCTATTCCGGTGACCCGCCCACCCGCGCCCGGCGTCGGACCGGCGTATCGATTCCTCCCGGTGCGGCACTATCGCTCGTTTTCGTACCGAGCGAGGCTGGTTTGTCGATCCGACCGTGCGGAGCACGCTCGGTAAGTAACGAAGATGAAAAAAATAAAAAGCTCTCTCTCGATGAATTCTCGCGTGTCATCGCGCAATCCCCCAGGACGCCGCGGTGGAATGTTGATAGTCACCGAAACCCAAAGTTTCAATCGGAGGATTCTGCTCTCGGGATGATTCGCGGAAACTTTGAGTTGAAATCTCGAGAATTGAGGATTCTGGAGCGCTTCACGCCGGTCGAATGAGTGGCACATTTTTAAAGTCGATCTGATGTGCTTAACCTGGAGTAACATTAATTGCAATGGACTTTCAAAAATATTAACTGGTTTGTGCCGATTTTTTTATTGGATTGTTTTTATTTAAGGAATAATCCGTAATTTTTGTCCAATTTTTATATATGACGGCACCTTGGCGGATGCTCTACGAATTCACGATCTGGGTAGGGTAAAAGTGGTGATATGGCCGACTTCGATTAACACGTAAATCGATGATATATGGACCGGGCCATATTCCTCACTTTTACCCTATTTGATAGTATATTTTCTATTTAAAAATTACGACCCTTAGTTTATCCGTCCACGAAATTCCTTCACAAGCAAACGGTTGTAAATTTTTTATGAAAAATACTATTGAATATCCAGATGGTGAATTCGTAGAGCATCTTTCAAGGAAGAGAATGCGCCGTGATACATCAAAATCGACGATAAATAACGTATTATTCTTTTCGAAAAACTGAACGAACCTTTTAAAAAATTAGCCCAAACCAGTTAATACTTATGCAAATCCATTGCAATTAATGTTTCTCCAAGTTAAGTACAACTGCTGCAATTCAAAAAACCATCCGCTATAATCAATAAAAACGTAAAAATTTGTATAAACGACTCAAAAAATTTAGCACTCAACTGACCAGCGTGAAGCGCTAAAACCTCCTCAAGACAAACGAGCCAGTCACTTTATCACTGGAAATCACTCAACGACCGAAAATAAAAAGAGTGGAAACAACCACACACAAATTGACAACTGACAGAAAAAAAGTGAGAAAAAAAGAGGACGCACTAGAGGAACGGATTCGTACGAGAAGACCCCCCATCCGCCCCATCCTCCGGGGCTTCAACTCAGTTTTGAGCTCCAACTCGTCCCCGGAGTTCGGAATGGGCTTCGGGCTGATTGGATGGATGCGGGTCGTCCGCATCTCTCCACTGAAACTGATCGCTCCGGTGGAAAAAACCAGAGGAGGCTCCCGGCTTCCTGGCTCTCAATCTGACTTTTGGAAAGGTATGCTGATTAAATTATTCGATATACGACAAACGGAGCACCGAATCGGCGCCGATTACCAAACACTCTAACGTATTCCTGTCATCGAGTCCCTAAAAAAATCGGGTGGTGGCCAAGATTCTTAACGACCGAAACGAAGGACGGTCAATTTCGTCGAAATTTCATCTTTGCGAATATTAAAATATCGAGAAATGACTAGTTGGAAAATTATATTTGCGACCAATTGCTAAGTCGAGTGACGGTTTCACCGAGAGGTAATTTTTTCGCGCGGTTTTTTATTCGACGACACATTTTTCAGAAGTCGTAGATCAACATTTTGAACGTCCAGATTTAGGAAGACCGGAATTTTGAAGTTTAAAACGAAGACAAGCTAATATTTTTTATAGGCCACATACTTATCAGGAAGATGTTCGAAATACCAATTTCGAATGATTGAAACTTGGATACGCGAAATATCGAGTGAGCAAAGTAGCGAAAACGAATAGCGAATGGCAAGAATGGCTGAAAATTACATCAAAGGAGCTAACAAATGCTAGAACTGACGTTTCGTAAGGTAAACGTACGAATGGCCGGACACTTAAGGGCAGTCCCTGGGCATGCATGAAAAATCGTATTTCCATCTCTCCTGCACTCATGTCTTGTTCGGCCACTGGGACGTGCCGGTCATTGGTACGTTTACCTTAAGGTGTCGCTATTCTGACTGTCCGTCTTTTTGGTCTTTCAACTGTTTGATTTTTCAATAGTTTGATCGCTAGACTTATTGGTCTTCCGCTTATAATTAATTACAAATTATGAGACTCTAAGTCTCTCATTTTTAGATTTCCAGGACTCGAACTTTTTAGGGTTTGATTCTAAGTTTCATTCCTTCCATTATCGCCTATTCATACATTTGTTCTCCATACAACTCACATTCGCCATATTAATGTTCCAAATAATGTCCAATTTTTATTTACTCCTTAAGGACTCTCAGAAAATCGGCTTTTGTACGGTTGAACGTTTATTATTTTTCTATTTCGAAATATTGGCTCTTCTACATTCCGATCTTCCAAAATTTCGATTCCCACAAAAAAAAAATCCAGTTGTTTCCAGACCGATCGTCCGTTCGTACCTCACTGCGGGAAGCTCGAGCCTCGGTCCGGCCGCAGGAAGGAGGAGGAGGCGTGCGGAGGTCTTCCGTGCGGTTTGCCGGTGCATTTCGCTCCAGTAATCGCGATGTATATGCGAATACGCCGTTCTCTGTGCGATGTACACTCGCACCGCTGACCATCCAGCTGCGCAACCGAGGAACACCCGAGACCGAGACCTGCTGTGGTATTCAACTTCCGAGAGGCTATAAATATTGAGATCGGTGAGGCTGAAGGAGCGCCCATGGATGTTCTTCTTCATTGCTGGACAACCCCGCCGAAGGGCAGACATCCAAGGCATTTTGGGTATTCTCGATCCGATCATTTTACCTTAACAAGACTCCGTCTCGTCTCCTTGGCGATTCCTCTTCATCGCTACCGTCCGTGTTCCGAACGACGCTGGGACACGAGCACGACGGAGAGACCACTTGGGATAAGTCGATGCGGACGATCAGCTCGGACCCGAGCAGGATGCACGAACCCACAGGCTATCGGCTACTATCTTAGGTTATCGGCCGGCTTACGGCATCGAGCCGGTCACCGGAACTACCACTTTAATAAAGCTTCGGGAATTTATCGAGCTTCCAATTAGAGGGCACATTTTTCCCGCTCAGCTCGGATGATGGAGAGCTGCGTAAAAATATTCTCGGTGGAA